>PVJL010005134.1:60302-114512 GCA_004026885.1 Lyroderma lyra
TGTGTGTGTGTGTGTGTGTGTGTGTGTGTGTGTGTGTGTGTGTGTGTGTGGGTGGGTGTGTGTGTGTGTGTGTGTGTGTGTGTGTGTGTGTGTGTGTCTATGTGTCTGTGTGTCCCTGGCATTTTCCTGGAAGAGATAATAAGATAAAAATTTGAGTGAAAATAATTATTTCAGAGCTTGAATGTCACTGGTATAGAGGTGAGAAAGCCATAGAGAAGGAACAACAGTCAAAAACAGTGTATTCAGTCAGCTGTCGCAGTGGGCACATGGAATTCCATCTAGTAGAGAAATGCTAGAAAGTGGTATGAAAATCACATCTCAAAATTCCCTCACTTGAGAGGCAAGGGAGCTGTGTATTTATCCATCAACTCCCAGAGTGTTTGGGATGTTACTTAATGTAACTACTTCTTAAAGGTTGGTCACATTTTTAATGAAAAACAAAAGCAAGAACAGAAAGCAACAAATGACAAAATGGTGGTTAGTATGCATCCTAAAACAGAAGGTGGGAGAGTTCTGAAAACTTGCGATGAGCTAGTGGACAAATATTAGAGGACTTTGGGGGTGGGGCATGTATCCAGCACACTGAGTTATTCCTGAGTTTGCAAAGGTTTTTCTCTGTAATTAGGCTTCTTGCTAATTCTTGCCCATTGAAGTTAGGCTCCCACCCTTCCTCAGAGACTGAGAAATAGGGGGTTATTTCCTTTGATGTTTACACTTCAAAGAGATGGTGCCCAGGTCCTTGAGAGAGACCTTTCCCTGAGTTTTAAAACTGACAGAAGGTTAGGAGATTTGCATACATTTCAAAGGGCAGGAAAAATAATTAACAATTGTAAATTTTCTGAGGTAAATGCTCTAGGAAAGGGCAGTTCAGAAGCCTATAGTTGGGGTGGGGGAGGAGAAACCTATCTGAAGTTTAGTGAAGCTGAAGGTCTTCCTGGTCACCCAGCATATGTATCAATCCAATAAGGATGAATTATTTACAGACAAGGGTGGGAAGGATCCAGTGTCATCGATCTATCACAGGGTGGCTAGCTGAATTCCCCAAAGGATAGTGCCATCCAAGGGCTAAACTTAATCTCTACTGCTAATTGGTCGAGTATTCAACATTAGGAATTTCCATTACAGACTCACTGAGAGTGAATCTACATTGTTGGGTCCAGGCATGCTACCAAGGCTGCATTACAGCTATTCCTTTCATTTAGACAAAGTGTAAGCACTAGGATGGCTAACGACAAAATTTTGTTGTTATTTTCTGTGTTTTGGGGTATGTTTGAGCAGTTTTTGGTTTTATTATTTGGTATTTAAGCAATGCTCTAGTTATTAAACATGTGATATAGCTTTGCTCACTTATGTACTCCTATCCGTATGACTAATTTTCACCTGACTTGTTAAGTTAATTATGTTTGTACTGGTAATTTTGTAGATAATTTTGATCAATTAACTTGATCAAGCTAATTTTAGGGATGGAGATGTTTCAAAGGTAGGCTATAGTCCTATTCATAGCCTCTTTTTCCTGTTCTTTGATGTTTTGTAACATTCTTCATGATAATAGTCTAAACTCATAATAACTCAAATGTCCATAAGCATCTGAAGGGATACATACATTCTGGTGTATTAATAAATCAGATATTATGTAGTCTTGGAAATAGGGATGGATTATACGAATATTATGTCAAGTAACTTAACATCAACTCCAAATAAACACATGATATATGACTCCACTTAAATAAAGTAAAAAACAGCCCAAATCACTGTATTGTGTTAGAATTCAGGATCGTGTTTATTTTGGGGAAAGGAAGAGGGGTTTTGATTGGAAGGGACATGAAAGGGACTTGTAGAATGCTGGCAAAAGACCCATCCTTGACCTATACCTTGACAGGTATAGGTGTGCAAATCATGGACTACGGGAATGTATTCTATATACATTACTGTATTTGTATTATGACTCACAATAAAAAATAAAAAGAACACAAAAGATCTCACAGTTGTGTATACAAATCATTTCCCAAAACATGGTTAGAATTCTTCCATACTTTGTAAAAATTGTTTTCCTTGAATTTTTCTTTGTTCACTGAAAAGAAATACAATAAAATGAAGAGATACAGAAAATTTCTCCTATACTGACTTCTATTAATTGAATATCATTTCTGATCATTCTTTTTTATTTTTTCCTGGCCAGCGAGGCCATTTTATATTGTACACAAAACCATGGGGAGCTTGCCTGTGGACACCTAGGCGATTACACTATAAATGCACATCACTGCAGACCCTTGGTAGGAAGCCAAACGGGGAAAACCATGACTTGAGTCAATCCCATGATTGAAGAGCTGGGTGTCCAACAGGGTTCCACATGGTCAAGCTCAGCTTTTGTAGCAGTTCTAAGGAAGCAATGAGAGCATCACAGGGATGAGAGGGGAGTTAACAACTAGAAGCCCCTGTAGTTATCAACTGGGATCTTGAATGGTCGCTGTGAAGACATTAAGAGCAGTGGCCTGATCAGCCAGCCACCTAGTGGCTGATGGGCTTAAGGCACTCCTGCCCAGAGCTTACTTGGCTATGCAGTTTCTGAGGTTCCTGCTGGCTAAGTTAACCGTGCAGCCCAGGACCTCTTCAACCCTGAGGAGCTGGTGGGATCTGGCCAAGTGCTTGGATTGGCAAGACGCAGCAGTCTGGATCTGCCCAGTGCAGAACTCCACTCCCAGGTCAGCGATGCAGGCATCTTCAGTCTCTCAAAATGATAAATGAGCCACCAGATGCCCCGCCTTGCTGGATTAGCTCAGCTGGCACACCTGAAGAGATATGGTCACAGAGCTAACGTGGTTCCCACTGAGCAGGAGGCGGTTGCAGGGTTTCTTACCCACAGCCTTGGCAATGTGCTTCAGGTTTGTCACTGTGAGATTGTCCTCTACCACCTGCATTACTGTACTGGGAGTGAACTCCTTTGGAGCTTCCCAGTCATCTTAGTCATAAAGATCTTCAACAGACACCACTGGGTAGTCTCTGATGAAAGGCTGGACAACTTCTCAGGTGTGACATACCTGCTAGAGTCATCAGGCAACTTGAAGTTCAGGTCATACGTTCCCCACTTGAAGAACTCAGGGGGGAGCCAGGTCCATGCCAACAACAAGCTCATCTGTGTCGCCAGCTGCTATCCCCGCTGCATTCTTAAGCAGCTCCAGGGCTTCTTTATTCTCTAGCAACAAACCTGCCTTCATCCCCCAGATTGTGGCATCTTTTACAAATCTGTTCTTGATGAAATTTTTCTCAGCTTGTGATAAATCTCTGCTCCAATGAGCATGGCTTCTCTGAAGTTTGTTGCATCAGCAGGAAGGATTGTGAACTACCCCATGGCCATCCTATTGCCCGCGTGAGAACCACCATGGATCCCACTGAAAGCTGGACCTGGCGAGGTGACGGCAGACTTGTCAGGGAAGTCAGCAATGTGGAGGAGCAGGGGCATCCCCTTCTCAACAGCTCCCGCCTCACAGACCACCGGGACCCCTCTCAGAAGAGTGCTAGCACTCCATTCAGATTTTGTTGTCCCTTTCTTCTATCGACACCCTCCCTTTGTGAGTCTTTCACTGTCACAGACATCAGTTTCTTGATAATCAAGGTAGGTGCAGTAGTTTTACTGATGAGCTCAATAGTCTCTGAGACATCTTTCTTAGGGAGCTCTGCCAAGTAATTTTTATAGTGAACGCACAGTAAAGTATACCACACATTTTGGAAAGTGAACACATTTTAAGTGTTTAGACCGACGAGTTGTCATAATATCTGTCAACTAGAACTACAAAGGCCTCTCTTATTCCCAATTTCTGCCAGATGTAAGAATTAACACTGATTTCTAACGTGATACTTTTTTTCTGTATTAGATTTTATATATTAATGAAATCACAAAGTACTATTTATTTATGCCTGGTTTCTTATATTCAACAGCATATTTTCTTTAAATTTATAAGATATTATTGAGGGTAGTTGCATATTTTTTCATCTAATTGTTTTAATTCTGCTAATTAAACATGTAATTTATTGAATCAATCTAGTGTTTATGAATGTTTGGTTGTTTTAAGTTTTTGAATATTTTGAAAAATGCTTCTGTGATCAAATTGGTCCATTTCTTAATTTTGCTCATAAATACATATTTCGGTTCAGTATAATATATCTGTAAACTGATACAGGTGTGATTAACTTTAATAGGTAATTCCAAAGAGTGTTCCAATAGATTACACCAAATTACACTCCCATCAGCCTGCATGAGATTCCAAATTCTCTTTATTCCTGGTTATCTTTGCTATATTTTTTAAATTCATTTTTATTGTTAGACTTACTGGGGTGACATCTGTTAGCAAGGATTACATAGGTTTCAGGCATACAATTCTACAGTGCATTGTCAACTTGTTGTATAATAAGTTCACCACCTAATGTGACTTCTCTTTCCATCACCTTATATTTAGCTTCCCCCGCTCCTCTCCCACCCACTCCCCTTTCTCCCCTCCCTAACCCACTCATCCCCAAATAAACATTAAACTATTGATTGTGTCCAGGGGTTATTTGTTTGTTTTAACCATCTTAGTGATTGTTTAGTGGCCTCATATTATAATTTTAAGTTGCAGCAAATAAAGCCAAGCAGCCTTTTATATTTATATTTGTTATTTGAATATTCTCATTCTTAAAGGTCTTTTCAAGTCTTTCCCCAATTTTCTAATGGCTTGTCACTATTTTATTACTTTATTCATAAAAGTGCTTCATATAATCTGAAATTAGGTCCTTTATCAGATGTATAAATTATAACTATTTTGCTCTTTCCGTGGTTTGTGTTTTTCTGTTAATTTTTTTGACAAAAATAATTTCTTACTATAATCTTTTTGTTTAACCTTTTGCATCTGATATCTATAAAAGACATTGTAATCATCCTTTCTTTTAGTATTATTTCCAGATTTTGTTGTCAAGAATATGTTGCATTATAAGTTAAGAAGTATCATAACTTGTATTCTCTGAACAGTTTTATGTAAAATTCTTGGAATTTCTTACTTAAATATTTGGAAAAATTCACTGATGAAGATTTATGGTCGTGAAGTATTCTTTGTAAAATCATTTTAATAATGGATACCCCTTTTTTAGTAGATTAGAATATATCAGATTTTCTGTCTTTTCTTGTTTAAGTTTTATAAGTCATGTTTTTCATGGACTTTGTAAAATTACTAGAATTGTTAAAATATGAAAATGAATATGTTTATATTACTGACTATAGGATCTGAGTGATGTCCCCTCTTTTTAAATTCCTGATTTTTTAGTCTGTATTTTATTTCTTGATAAGCCTTACTAAAATTTCATTAATCATAACTCACTTCAAAGAACCCATTTTTGGTTTCTTCGATTTTTATTATATATTTCAGTCTGTGGAGGTGGAAAAATAATTTTCCTCCCACCTTCGGAGAATTTCTGGCTGGACTAATAATCAAATGAACAAGAAATAGATTAACAGGAGAAAAATGACCAGATTTATTACCTCGGTATATACAGGGGCTTCATAAGAACATGAGACCTGAGGACACACTGGGCAGGTGAGGCTTCTACCTTGTTCTGGACCAAGGACAGCGAGAACAGGGTGGGGAATTCAGAGGGAAAGTAGGCCACGCACAGGTAGGTGAGAAAGAGCAAACAGACAACAAATTTGTCTGGGGCCACCCAGGCACAATGGGACACAGAGGAGGACCTAACAGATGGCCTTGCTTAGATCCTCCCCGTCATCCCTTAAATCACACACGTCAACATGAGTGTGCAGAGGTGAATGTGCTAAATTGATATGCTAACATTCCCTTCCTAAAGCTGGTTTTTCTACCTGAATTCCGTTAGGCAGGTAAAGGAGTGGGTCAAAGCTTCTTTCTGAGTCTTTCATTTCTTAAAAATGACCAGCTTAAAACAATATCTCAAAAGGCATATTCTGGGGTGGCAAACTCTAGCCCTATCTTAGCTTAACACACAAAGTAATGATGAAAAGATGGGAACGATTCCAGTGTGATACCGTGGTGGTGTGATTAATAGTAGTTACATCTTACGTGGTTATTTTAACGTTAACTACCCAAAAAAGACACCTTTTGTATAGAAGATAAATATTTTTGTCATTTAAATAGCTAAACGAAGTGTGAAATGAGCTGATGCTAACAATTGCACAATGTGATATCCACTCACAAACTTTAAGAAATGGACATTTTTAGTCTCTCATGTAAGAAACACCCGTGTGAGAAGCACCGCATTCCCAACGAGCCAAGGTGCCCTTTACGAAAAATATTGAATTAGTTTGCCTACGGAATATCAGGATTGCTAACGTTTGCATATTTAGATTAATAGTGCATTTCTACACGGTTTGTGCTGTAATTGGAACTTAAGAAACATTTGTAAAGTGTTATCTGCCAGAGCCTGAAGAGACCCAAAGAGAACGTATGCCATTATGCCAAATTACTAATTAAGTACAAGTAATTTAGCAGATAATTTACATGTTCATTTTATAATAGAAATTATTTAGTTTTAGGGTTCGCTTTGTATTTCTCAAGTAATCTTGACCCAAGGGATCACAGACTGTTAAGAAGTATAAATTATAGAATGAGACATATGTTTAACTGACTCACAGAGCTTTTGTTGTGGCTAATGATTCCTCTAACAGTAATTGCATAAGGGAAAACATTTTCTTTTTAAGTAAATAATGTTCATTACCTCTTAAATCTACTGTCACTTGACAATATTAATGTGGAAAAATGTCTACCTTCTTGATTAGTTCTCCAAGGATATCCACCAGCTTTAAATTAACGTTGATCAAACAGAAACCATCATATCCACCCACATGTTCGTACACATGTGGGCACACAAAAACATATTATTTCAATAGATTTTGGAAAGAAAAACACTGTCATGAAATATACTGTACAGGCATACCTTGATTTATCACACATCACTTTATTGCACCTCACAGAGGTTGTGTGTTTTACAAAACGAAGGCAAGGTCCTCCACCAGCAAAAGGATTACGATTGCTTTATTGCGGGGGCCTGGATCTGAACCCACCGTATCTCTGACGTGGGCCTACGAGTATACCATCAGGTATTATACAACGAAGTTGAGTAGGGCCAGCAGCTTTATTTTGTGGTTGCCAATAGGTACTATCTCCATTGATAAGTCTTAAATATTTCCATATCAAAGATCTGTGTATGCAAAGTTAAACAGTGGCTATATGGTGTTTACAATTGTTACCTTGATGTTGCAGCTTGGGTGAAAAAAAATCAACGTGTCTCCCTAAACGACTCTTGTTTTATCTAAATCATCTGAAAGATCCATGAGGGAAGGAATTCTGTTATTCACAGTTTTAGTACCAATAATCTGAGGTGCACTTCAATTTAGGTGGCAAGGCCTTCAAGTCCTTTCTGTTTCCTTTTGGTTTAATTTATTGTTGGTTTTTAATAACTTTTTAAATGTTCATGTTTAATCATTTTATATTATTTTTCAAATTATTGTTGATGTATGTGTTTAATGTTACCAAATTTCCTCTGATAATGATTTAGTTGTATCTCAGATTCCGCCATGTCTCATTAAAATTAGGTGTTTTGTTTTTGAAGTTGACAAAAATGTTCTAGAACTAAATAATGATGATGTAGCACAATCTAGTGACTCTACTAAAAAACACTGAATTGCACTCTTAAAAATGGTTACTGTTATGATATGTGCATTGTATTTCAATTTAAAAGAATGGACATCTATGATCATGGTCGTGGCTGCACTATCCATTATAGTCCCAACATGGAAGCAACCTAAATGTCCATTCAGGAAAAAGGATAAATAATTTGTAGTACAGTCACACAGCAGAAAAATATATGACAATAGTACTGCACTAAGTAGTATGTATTCATCTCACTGACACATCTGGAGTCAAAGTGACAGAAGACGATGCATACTTTATGCAATCAATTTGAATATAGTTCAAGGTACCTAAACCTAATCTTTAGAGTCTGCTGTCAAGATAGAGGTTACATTTGATTAAATGTGATAGGAAGGTGATTGGGAAGAATTAGGAGGGATGTAGCTAATGTATCTTGACTTTCGCGACAGTTGCATAAATAGGATTATTTTTATTAATATATTACTTATCAAGTTGTACGCTTAAATTTTGTTTTTGAATTTGCATGTTATATTTTAATACACATTTTACACAAATCTAACTAACTAAATATCCTTCATTAATATGTAGATCCTCCCCACACTTTCTGCCCATACTTTCTTAGGTGTTCATAGTGGCTATGTGCACCCCTCACGCCGACACCCAACAGTGGATTTGATGAGACACAACGACTTGTCACTGACTGCTGTGTCGCTACCTCGGACTTCGTATCGTTCGAAACTTAGGACTTGCTTTACTTTTTCTCGTACAATGACAGCACAGGCTCCATCTTATGTTCCTATTAGAATAGGATGAGTCATCCTACAAAGAAATAGATACATACTACATCCCGAACCATGAAAAAAGCAGAGGTAGGGAGAAGAATGAGTTGTTTCACAAAATAAAAATAATAACATATCAAACAGTAACATTCTAAATACTTGAAGGGAAGCCTCTTCGATTGCAAAAAAAATTGTTTTTCCTCCTTACAACACGATGCCATGTGGTCTAATTAAAAAACAAGCAAACAAAATAAAACAAAACACCAAAGACCCACTTCCTCTGTAGAGTAACATCTCATGGGGAGCCTTCCTCGACACTTGTGTAAAAAAAATAAGTAAATAAAAAAGAAAAGGGAAAAAGGACTTCCATTGTGAAAAGAAGATCTATTCCTTATTTTGATCTGGTAACAAATCCCCTATCATTTAAAAAAAAAATAAATAAACCAGTTAGATGATTTCCTTTACCCCTTGCAACATAGAGCACACTGCCTGATAGAAAGCTACAGCTCTGAGTGAGGGAGGAATGGCTTCAAACTCTCAAGGACTTGAGATGAGAACAGTTTATGTGCAGCATGTTGAGCAAGGGAAGTAGTAGCCTAAGAAAAGAGTTCATAGACACACAGGGACCAAAGAATACAAAGTCTTTTAGTCCATGGTGAAGATTTACACCTGCCCATCTGCCTTTGAAAGCAAAGGCGGCCATGAGAGAGGTTTTTAAACCAATGCATGGTCACATTTGCATTTGCCAATATATTTTGGTAAAAATAAACAGGAGATTACCGCACCTCAGTCTCCATTGCTTTTTACCAACTGTGATCTAGACCATATAAATGTTACTTGTGTAATTACTATGTATGAAATATTAGTCAATAGAGTAGTGAATTATACTAGATTATCATTCTACTACTTCAATAATATAATGATGTGTCCAAATTGTCTCGTTATCCTTCTGAGATCTGGCTTACATTCAAACTGAGGCACTTGTTTAATTAACAAAAGTTTGCTGGGATTACTATTATAAAGGCTCACTTTAACTTTAAGGAACTAGGATTGGCAATAAGTCAAAACTGTGGTGTATTGGTATGCCACTGGCACATGCACAAAGATAAAATGGAATATAAATCAAAATTGTGATTCACTACAGACTGTCAGATATGGTTTCCTGAGATAAACAAATCCCACTGGAAATACCAATTTAAAAAAACACATACACTCGCAACACAATGAATCATGACCACTATTTACTCTATGCAAATAAAAAATATTAATTAACATCCACCATTTCAATGACATTGCCTTTGGAACTCAAATATGCTGTTAGGATTTGGCAGAATTTCAAACTGGGGATATTTGCAGTATCTAAAGTGATATAAATATAAACTGGTTAACAAAATCTGATGCAATGTCATTATATAAATTTCTCTATCGCAAAGAATGACACTAAAAGGATCATTTTTCTTCTCTTGCTTGATGGAGTCAGTTGTTTCATTCAGGGAAACTTCAATAGAGTTAAGAGCATTCTGTGAACCCTCACATAAGACATGACCATGAGACAAAACTGACCAGACATAAATATTTCTGCTCAGGAAACTTGCAAAGTAACCTGACCTTAACAAATTCAAATCCAAGTATACTTGTAACTGAGGATTTTGTAATGCATATTTTTAATATATACGTTGCATGGTCAAATGGGTGAGGGTTATACTACATTTGTGTAATACAGAAAAAATGTACTAAAAAGCTTTGGATAAGTCCAATTTTGTTAATTCTAGTAATTTAAATGTGCTAAAGACACTAATAATAAATCCTTTAGTAAAAAAAATGAGCACCAATTATTTTACCTTTATGATCAAGTTATTTTTATATGAGGTCAATTAATTTCATGAACTCATCCTAGAAAAGATGCTACATGCCTCATTGCTGAATATCCCTATGGTCACCTTCGAAGTAGTCCCCTTGGGAAGCTTACGTTGGCAGCACTGTACAGACAACGCAGTGAGGTGTCATAACCTTGGCACCTCACTGAGGTGTTTGTACAGTGCTACCAATATAAGCGCATGGTGGCAAGTTCACAAACTTAATTGTCAGATTTTAGGCACGACAGCTCTGACGGCCATTCCAGAGAAAGAGTTCTCAAATTGCTTTGAAGGGTGGACGAGGCACTGGCGTCAGGGGAGGACTTCGAAGGTGACCGTAGTGATGTTCAGCAATGAGGTATGCAGCACTTTTTCTAGTTCATGAAATTAATTGTCTGATCTCATATACTGGGCCATTTTGTAGTCATATAACTTTTTAGATTTTTCTCAACATCTATGCATTACATTGTGAGGAGAAACTATTCTTTTTAAAATTTTTATATAGAATATCACAATAGTTGGTGATATACATAGTAAATTAAGAGTCCCTTCCATTTAATGCAGGTTAATATAAAATATTGACAAGCATTAAAACATATTTGGCTTATGCTACTTTAAATTAAAACTCAAGAAACCAATTACCTTATTAAATATGAATTCATTCTGAAACATTGACTATTTATAATCTGTTGATTTTTTTTTGTTGAAAGCAATTTGGGTGACTAAATTGAATCTAACTTTTTTAGTTATAATTTTAAGTAGATGCCTAATTTAGATCTAAAAAAAAATACATATAATATTAGGGTTGTCTGGAAAAAATCCAATCATAAATACCTCTATTTTTCATATTACATGACTGGGCACTTTCTGGATAGCTGTCATAGGTGAAAACATGAGTCCCTTTATCAAACAAAAATGAATTTAATTTTACAGAGAATGTATGGCACCATTTATTCCCTAGGATTGTACACGTGAGATAGAAAACCCTCCTGCCAGTTTGACTCAAGTGTTAAAAATTCTTCGTAGGGCACAAATGTGATTTTAAAATCTATTTGTTAGTAAAAGTTAAAATAGTAAATACTAAAATTCAAAGTTGCATATAAATAATAAAAAATATCCGGAGTTTAGTGGATGTATACCCTTACAAACATTTCTATTTTTGTTTCCTCCTATCCTAAGCCCAATCTGCAAAGAACTTAGAGAGCTGACTCCTTCCTCAATTTCAGTGGCAGACCTCATTGAATACATATACTGATAATGGACAAGGAGACCCGGGGGAAGCCTGTTTAAAAGTTTCTAGGACAGGCATTGCCTGAACATTGTTGTATCTGTGGGATGCCACCCATTCCTGTTGCAATCTTGCTATCTGCCTGATGATAAAGCAAAGATATGGAGGGAGAAGTGTGCAGAGATGCCCAGAGATGGAGCAGACATCCAGATACACCATGCCTAAGGACACTGTGGGGACATGCGCTTTGCTTGTGAGTTGGGAATTTCTGTCACCTGAAGCCAATGATATCCTGAGGATATTTAATTCCTTCTACTTTTTTAAAATGTAGTTTAAAAACATTATCTTTTCTACCTACTGTTTTGTTATCTACTTCTTAAAAATTACATCTTGAGGCATATTTTCTTAATATAATACAAGTAAGTTTATTTTAAGTCCTCAACATGTTTGCTGAATTTTACTTCAGCAATGAAATTCATAAGTGTCTTTAAAATAGTCAATTATTCTTCATGAAAATTTGATCTGTATTAGTAGTTTTTCTCAATCATGGTGCCATAATTATGAGTTAACTTCAAAAAGAAATACTAGTTCATATGAGCATTGGTCTTTTAAAACATGAAATACGCGATTCTTCATTTAAAAAGACAAATTGTTTTCAGTTTATTCCTAAGAGATCTTTAAAAAATTAGAAGTACTTAAAAATTAAATAAATAGAAATAATTTTTAGACACACATTCATTATTGAAAGCTTGATATTTTCAATATAAAGAACACAAACTACCAATACTAACAACCACTTTAAATATAACATTTATTTTTACCAGCTAGAGATTTCCATTTAAGATTTAAAAATAAAATGTTAAAAGGCACATTTATTGAACTGGCTGCGCATGCAAGCAGGCATCTACACAACAAACTCGACAATGTGTTTGGAGAGAACAGAAGCATTAACTCAAGGCATCTCTAAGTAAATTAGCTGATACTGGAATGCGTACCAGAAAGGTGAAGACTCTCATTTAATCAAGGCACTTACACATAAAAGATAAATTTTCATGAAAGAATAAACCTCTACTGACAACTAGGACAACTTGATATTATCACATACACACAAAATTTAGCATAAGTAAAATTTAAATAAATTAATCAAGAAAATTCACAAGATCATAGATTTCTGTAAACTGACTTAGTCATTTCTTACGGTAAATATTAAAAATAAGCAATTTCTATTAAAACAGTAGATTATTGTGCCATGAAGCTAGAGCTACAATTTATCTAGACATTGTATAGCATGCCCTATTAATCCCTTGTGCACATAAGAGAGAAGACAGTTCCCTGATATTATTTTGATAATCCATTTATAAGCATTGTGAAATACAGTTCAAATATTTGAACATTCTGATAGACTGGGTTATCCAGAAAGAGATTATCAAAATTTGACACCCCTACTACACTTCCCAATCCTATTACCTGGTTTTCTTGCTTAAAAACTCTGTTTTTGAGGTAAATACTTCTCAACACAGCGATTCAGAGAGCCAATGGATTAGAGTTGGCATATGAGGTTCACATATATTCTTACAATTGGTCAGTATTTACCAAAACGTATTAGTAAAGATTGAAAAGCAAGACAGTTTTAAAAGATTCACTATAGTCCGCGGATAAGATACTCTGTAGACAAAAGTTTGGTTAGTAGATATTGAAAATATGAAACTACAAGAGTAATTGAAGACGACAGAGATGAGGCGTATATGTGTGGGGCAGTGAATACATCTGAGGTGTTCGAAGTGTTTTAAAATATAGGATCAAAGTCATCTAAGTCACAGATTGAAAATTTTGAGTTTAAAAATTTAACTTTGGAATGACCCTCAGAACTGTAAACAGTGTGAGAATATTGGGAAAAAAATGTCTAAACATTTGCCCTTTGTATGTAAAGAAATAAATAAATCCATATAAAGAAAAAAATCACCCCAATTGGAAAACAGATTAAGATCATGAAACATTAGCTCATGAATATGAAAATACAAATGGCCAATAAATACAAGAAATACTCTTTAAGTTTTATAATAAAAAAGTAAAACTAACTGTGAAATATTGTTACATATCATGTTGAATCAGCCAATGCCTTGCTCTCAGAACATATAGAAATAGGCAGTGCTCTCTGTACACTGATAATGAACATAAGTGGCATAAGTTGTCTCGTAAGCATTTGGGCAGTATTGATCAAAATTATTTTTTAAATTGCTGTCTTTTTCAACATTAACTCCAATGAATTTTGCATTTGCTTAAGAAAAAAAAGATGTATCAGTAAACATGAATTTGCAAGGATGCTTTCCAAATTGTTTATGATGAAAGAAAAAAGGAGGTAACAATTTAGGAACCTATAGGTTTAGCAAGAGGACATGTGTTACATTATGGTACGAACATTAAATACAGGATAAAGGTAACTAAAATTATAAGCAAATGATTATTTGTGAACATGGAAACTGACTATGGCATATTGTCAAAATAAGACAGCAATGTCATACAAGGTTTATAATATGATTCTATCTTTGCAAAATTATTTATGTATATGTGTATAAAACCATTAGGAGGATATGCAATGTATTTCAAGAGATTTGTCTGCATAATATAATTATATGCTGCTATAATTTTTTTTATTGTCTATAATGATTTCATTGTCTAAAAGAGACTTTTAACTTGGAAAATGTGTAATTAATATATAGTTTATACAAAAATAAACAGAATTTTGACTCATTCTTTCATAGCTAAAGTATTGCCAAAAACTAATATTTCTTTATACTGGTAATATATGAGACAGAAGCTTTAACTATATGATTACATAACACAGATAAGCAGAGTAAAAAGTAAAATAGCAACAATAACATAACTATTTTCTAGACACCTTTGGTATGAGTGAATCAGAAATATAAAAGTAATTACTTAAATATAAACAAACAACTCGTGGCCTCTATTTTCAAAGTGGATTTAAAATGGCACATAGTTGAAGTCAATAGAATAAAGCCCTTTTAAAATGTATAAAAAGGAGTTAAGTAATGTAGACCAAAGGCAGGAGAGGAAGTATCTGAGACTAGGAGTGAAATAAAAATGATGGTAGTCAACAGGCTCAGTGACGTAACTTCTATTTATCAGAAAATCAGTTAGGGAGCTTCTGATCATTCAAGGCTAAAAGGGAACCTTAGTGGGTTACACAGCTCTCACTGTCTAAGAAAAGGAGACAAGAGTTCATAAAAATAAAGCAAGTTTTACTTTTCTGAACCCTGAGACAATATCACTACATGAACACTATAAAACAGACACCAAAATACTCAGTTGTTAAGCAGAATTTCTATGTTCTATATGTTAAGCAGAATTTCTATGATATATATCTATATCTATATCTCTATATATCTGACTTTTAAAATACTGATATCTGATAAAAACTTAAGGCATAATATTAAGCTATATGGACAGAATTAAGACCAGGCTGACTTTTTGTCACTTGAATTGATACAGGTTTATAACTTAAGGAATGTAGAAGCTAGGGTTTTACTATTCAAGTCACAATTTTGATAACTAGCAAGCACCTGAATTATAGTTAACCAATGGACAGAACAGCAAAATATTATTTAAAGCAAGTTTGTAGGCAACATTAAAAATCTCCATCATTAATTTCAGCCTTCAGAGAAACAATCATGTCAGGATATAAATTTAAAAGACATTCAACTATTTCCTAGTACTTTAAACAGTAATTCAAAATGAAATTAGATATTGAATGTGTACTAGCATTTTTCAAAATGTCAGTGTGTTTAAAAAGAAATTAGATGAGAAATTAGAAAATTTGTTAGCAAAAATAAATTACTTTGCAAGCCTCAGGTGAAAGAACTATTTTAAGCATATTTTCATAGAAGAAATTAAAGCTAGCAACATTATTAAAATAAGAAAGAAAAAAACGCAATAAACTCAATTGCTTCACTTCAGTTGATTCAAAATGTATAATAAAAATATATAATTATACTTATGACTGTGAATACATCAAAATCAGTAAAAAAAATACAATATTGGAATTAGAAGATGTGCCTTTGTAAAATCAACCAACCTTCTAAGATGCATTTATTTTTTCACCAAAGGAAAAAAAATAGCGTAGACAAAAGCATTTATCACTACGGTTACTATACTCAGCAGCCATCAGGTGGGATTTGAACTTGACCTTGGACAGTTCAGGCAGAGATCACTACTCGTCCCCACCTGCTGCACACACAAGGGGGTGCAGTCAGTCTTTCTCTCCTAGGGCCGCTGGGCCAGGGCGATGTAGAGTGGCTTGGAGCCCAAGATGCGGCCATTCATGGCAGCCATCGCCTTAGTGGCCTCTTCCGGAGAGGAGAAGCAGACCAAGCCAAACCCTTTGCTCCGTCCTTCTTCCTGCATGACCTTCACTCTGCTAATTGATCCGAATAAAGAAAATTCCCTCCAGAGCTGGTCGTCATCCACAGTGTCATCGAGGTTCTTAATGTAGAGCTTCACTCCCTGGCGCTGCCGGAATCGCTCCCGTTTGAGCTGCTCGAACATTTGCTTTAACTCGGCCTGCCGTTCTGCCTTCTTCTGCGCCCGGCCGACGAAGAGCAGCTGTCCACTGACGTCCTTCCCATTCATTTCTTCGACGGCCTTTTTGGCGGCCTCGTGGCTATCAAAGCTCACGAAGCCAAAGCCTTTGGACTTGCCACTGGCATCCGTCATCACCTTCACACTCAGGATTTTGCCATAGTGGCTGAAAACTTCCTTCAGTCTCTCATCATCCATGTCGTCGCCGAAGTTCTTGATGTACACGTTGGTGAACTCGCTGGCTTTATTTTGGAACTGAGCTTCGCGATCTTTGCGGTTTTTAAACCTGCCCACGAACAACCGACAGTCCTTAAGCAGCGTCCCGTTCATCTCCTCGATGGCCCTGTCTGCGGCAGTCTGGCTCTGGAAGTGGACGAAGGCATAGCCCCTTGACCCTTGATCGTCGGTCATCACCTTGGAGGACAGGATCTTCCCAAAAGCTGAAAAATGCTCATAAAGCGCTTTGTTATCAATGGATTTGTCCAGATTCTTGATGAACACGTTCCCAATTCCAGATTTCCTTAAGTAGGCGTCACGTTGAGACCACATGAGCCGGATAGATTTGCCTTTTATCACGTCGAAGTTCATTGTGTCCAGGGCCTTCTGGGCATCGGCCAGGTGCAGGAAGTTCACGTAGGCGTAGCCCAGAGAGCGGCGGGTGGCCAGGTCCCTGCAGATGCGGATGGACAGCACAGGTCCCACAGTGCTGAACTTCTTGAACAGGAGGTCCTCGGTGACATCCGCGTGGAGGTCCCCCACATACAGGGAGGCCTGGCGGTACTTGGCTTCCACATCCATCTCCCTTGTTCCTCCCGTCGGGGAACCTGTCCCAGGAGCTCTTGCAGGGACTGCTGCAGGCCGGGGGCCAGGCCACAGCTTGGGCCGGGCTCAGGCGTGGTGGCCTCAGGAGCACCACTTGGAGCCTGAGCGATGGGGCTCAGGAACAGCAGCCCGGCCCCGGCTCGGGTAACACCGTCCTCGGAAAGGCCCCCAGCCGTCAGCCCGGCCCTCCCTGGAAACGCGACAGGGCTTTGAAATCGGAAAGAAAGGCCGGGAGGACGAGCCCTTCTGTCCCAGCCAATCTGTGACAAAGATTCCAGGGGCAGGCTGGCCCTCAGGCTGAGCGTCCTCCGCAGACACCCTGGTGGCGGGTTTCCGAATAAAAATAGGCCTCACTCGGGCTGGTTTAGAGTTACAGCCGCCGGGGGAAGAATCCACAAGTGGCCTCGGCGGCGGCGGCGGCCCGGGACGCGCAGCGCGGGCGGCGGGCGAGGGGTCCGGGCCAGCCCCGAAGCCGCCGGGAGCCGGGTTCTGCAGGCGCGCGGCCCAGGCACGGCCGAGGCGATGCGGGCTGCGGGCGCCCTGCAGAGCCCCCGCCTCCCTCCGCCCGGCAGACGCGCGCGCGGCCCGGGAACGGCGGGCGGGGGGCGGGGAGGCGGACGGACGGACGGACGGACGGGCGGGCGGGCGGGCGGACGCGCGGCCCGGCGCGGGCTGGGGGCTCACCCGGGCTGCGGCCGGCGGGGGCGGGCGGGAAACCCGGAACTCGCGCGCCCAACTTCCCGCGCACTCGCTGCCAAGGGGGATGTTTTCTTTTTGATATATTTTTTTTAAGAATGTTTTTCTCTCGCCCGCCCCTCTCCCACATTGCCCACCCCCCTCAGACAGGGAGGCTGAGATGCAGGAGGCGGTGACTTGGGTGGGGAAAGGAGCCGAGGGGAGTGGCCCTAGTAACCCACCCGCCCGCGGCAGGGGGAGCTTTTCCAAACGTGCGTCAGGGTTTGTCACGAACTCGCTGACAACCAGCCCTCCCTCCAATGGCTTCCTTGGAGTCTGGGCTGGCTTCCAGCATGCGCACCTTGCTCTCCAAAATTCTGCAGCCTTCCTGCCAGACTCCAGGCTCGGCGGCTCCTTGGTTCCCTTTATTAAACACGGTGGTGATACACTCGCCTTTTTTTTCAATGCCAAATTTACAAAAACGTGTTCCTCAGAAATCGGTGGAGCTGCCTTTTCGAAATAGGTTTTCCCTAAACAACTCACATTAAGGCGTCCACCATCTGCCGTGTCCCTGCCGTGTGGCCCATGCTAATTACAATAGGACACCTATGGATATTACCAGTTTAATACAAAATGTCCTTGTTTCTTGTGTACCTGGCCTTTCTAGATGAAAGGTCTGGGTGCAAGTAGGAGATAATTAGGAAAGGGGTGACCTTATAGCCCCTGCAATGAGCCACTGTCATTTTGTGGCAAAGGAGGGAGAGTAAGAGCCCAAGTGCGCAGGGACTGTCTCACCCTGTAAGGAGGCATGATGGAGGGAAGAATATTAATGATCTTCTCCTGCATCCTCCCAGAGCCTTGCTCATGAAGGAAAACACCCTGGGGGGCTGCTCCCACACTGCAGAGACTATTTTAAACTTCCCTGACTGCGTTGTCTTCCATTCTCTACCCCACGGGTCTGAGCGTGATTCAAATGCTGTCCCTTTAACTTCACTGTATGGTCTACTGAAAACAGCAGGTGACGGTCATGGCTCCTGCACTTCCGTGCAAAACAACCATCAGCACCTCACACGTCTTCCCTCCCCCCGTTTCCACTGCTGCTATTCAGTCATTCCATGCAGTGGAGGACCACCACCCAGCTGTCCGCACAGATGAAAAGAATAGGTTGCCCTACCTGCTGTCAGGTAGTCCCTCAAAAACATTCTTATTTAACCTGAACTAGGAATGCCGAGCTGTACCAGGCAGGTAGGAGACATCAGAGGCACTATCCACCTGTGACTCTCACTGATGTAGGTTCCACATGGGGCACCAAAAAATGACAGTGACACTTTTTTCCTAGGGGTACTGTGTGGGCCTGTGAGATTGGGCTTCTTCTGTGCAGAAGCCGAACGTTAACTTGAGTCACAATAAAAACATGGTAACTTGTGCCTTAGGAATAGCCATTAGAGACCCTCAAGTGTCTAAGGAAATGCCACCAGTATGTCATATTGCTGCCAATTGACTGTGGAGATTTTTCAAAATGAAGCAACTCATAGATGAGAGAGGTAACTGACTTGTTATTTATGTGCAATCTGTACAATTATCCCTATAATGTGAGTCATCCCATTAGAAAAGGTGGTACAGATTAGCTCCCAATTTCTTCTGAAGTGAACAATCACATTACTTTGGCACTGGAAGATACTCAGCTCAGCTTCAACTCACCTTCCCAGTTTGTTATTGGTAATAGAATTACCTGCACTCTGTCTTTGCAAGCCAAAGCAGTTTCTGTACAATCACAAATATATCCTGCGGTACGTAGACAACTACCTCAGGTCGAGCGGAAAGGTCAATAAAGAAAAATAACACAAAGTCATTCTCCATCGAGCTGGAATGTGATGGTTTACAGGAGTTGCTCAGTTGCTTGGCTCCGGAACCCTGGTGTGCATGGTCGAGAGTAACACTACAGGTGGAGCTCAGCCTGTTGTTTGGAGTCCGTAACAGTCTCAATGACAAGAATAAATATGACGCAGATTGAGTGGATCTGCCGCCAGCCTCTGTTGGTGACAGTGGCAAACAAAGTGGCATGTCTTAGGAAAGACCGTTGAAGACAAAATGGCATAGAACTGAGCGGTGGATACTGATAGGGAAGGACATGTTTGTTTCCCACAGGAACTGTGAGGAGACACGCTGACTGCCATTGTCCTGGACTGTCTTTTCTAGGATGCTTACACGGGGCCGGCCTTGGAAGACAGATAGACAGTTGTCTGTATCCAAAGCAAAAAAACAAGCATTCTTACTTACAATGCCTTGTAAAAGATCTTGGTTCCCTAAGCTCAAGGGTCCTTTTGCTTCGTTTTGCTTTGTTTTGTTTTGTTCTGCAACCTACTTAATATTTAGCGCTCACCTGACTCTTCTTGCCATCTGGGCATGGTGCTTGGGGAACTGGTACGTGGAAATGCTTATACTCTGGCTGCTGCTATAGTTGTGGGTGATAAAGTTCTTCATATCTGACTCAAGAGTTTTATGTCTTCTGTCAGCATCCATGAAACTGTGGGATGCTAACGTGGCATTAGGGTACCTTGCAAGCAGGGTAAAATATCAAAACCTTCACAGCCCTCAAGATTCAATGAATAAATGAATGAATCTTGGATAAGCTCTGTCCTGTATGGAGCAGAACTGGAGGGAGATCACTCCTACCTCACTGGGATTTTCTTTTTTTCCCTTTTTTCCTCCCCATTACTGGCACAGTGCTGGATCCTGGGACTGCTCTCAGCTCACTTCTCCAGCTCCACTGGCCTTCGGCAGAATCAGTAAGACCTGAAGCTGCCTGGGGTGTGGCCTTTAGCTCTTCTTTCTTTTGTTAAATTCTCTATTCTGAAAGTTCTGCTGGGTTTCCTTAGCCCACTTGGTTCCAAGTGCTCTTACCAAAACGAGCTTCAGCCTCACAGCAAAATTATAAACAACTTGGGTTATGAGTACATTTTTGGCATTTTCTACTCAATCAAAAACTTAGTTTAGAGAACTTTTAGTCCATCTGCCACAAATCGAGAGAAAGCCCCCTTGTGTCTCCATCATCTTTTATCGCAGTCTCTGGAACATTTTGTTTTGGTCTCTGAAGCCAAGCACCTGCTACACATGCCCTACAAAAATCCTAGACTTCTGCAAACTGAAGATGCTGAGGAGAGTTTATTATATTATTTTCTTTCCAAGACTGAAAGCCCACGTTCCCTTGGTGGACAGGGTACAATCTAGAATTGACTGGAATCCTTCAGTTAACTCCACCATGACCTAAATGGCACCAGGAATGAGACATTCAAATTATCTTTAATGTCTGGACTCTTAAGATTACTCAGCAAGGGCTTCCTAATACCATGCAGAAAATTCTCTATATAGATCATCCCAACAAACTTACATAACATGACATAGTATTGGCTGATTTCTTTGTTAGAAAAATGTCTTTTTAAAAACTAGACCTCCACAGCTGTCTTATTTGTCTCCTTTGGACTCCTCTCTCCCAAAGGGGGTCATAAGATTATAATTTGTCAGGCTGCATCTACAACCGATCCTATATGCCATTCTTCTAATGATTTCTAGCCACTACCATTTGATTCAGGGTGTTCAGTTACTGCACCAGAGTTCAACAATACTGAGGGGAAGACCCCACAGATGCAAGCTTGTCATTATGTCCTAGACAGTCCACACCTGTGGGCAAGTCCCATGCACTAGTCAGGGGAGCACTCAGCCTTGTCTGCAACCATCACAATGACTTCCAGACACACAGAGCTGGTCTCAAATGTCAAACCAGAAGTCCTTTTCCATTGATATATATTTTTTCTACTTATTCCATATTTAGTTCTATCTCTGGATCCAGTTTATCCTGTGTCACCTCTTGTGAGGCCAACAAAACTTATTGCCCTTGCATCCTAATTATCTTCCAAGAAGAGCCCATATAAAAGAAAACACACTTTTTTTCATGCCGATGTTGGTTGCCTTGTTGATGTCATACTATTTTTAAAACTAATTTAATGTGTTTTTATTCTTAAAGACCCTGCTTGACCAGGGGTGAGGATGGACCTGAGGAGACAGAGAAGCTGAGTCAGCCGTACTGTCACTGGAAGATTACTGAGGAGGGTCTAAGTTAGGACAGAGACATAGAGTTATAGATGCAAGAGGTCCAACTGGTCTGCAATCTGAATTACTTCTGTTAATGTTACTCTCATATTATTTCAGTATTTAACTAATAAGAGCAATTAATCTGTTGCATATCATCTATATCCTGAACACTGTATAACCATATCTAGTATATTGAACATGAAGTGTTCTAGCAACATTAAAGTTTATTCTTTTATTATTATTATCAGTTTTACATATTCTTGCCTATTCATTTCTGGCAACAGTCCTAAAGAGGAGACATATTTCCCATTGCTTTTGGTTTTGGATATCAGACACACAAACTTTAAGTACTCTGTCCAAGTAACGGGAATCTAAGAAAGTGAGGATTTTAATCTTTGTCTCTTTAATTTCCAAACTCATGTTTTTTGCATTGTATGTGCCACATTACTTTTAAATACACTTTTTGATGTCCCTGTAAACATGCCTATATCTAAGTTTTCATTGAGATATAATTGATACAAACCACTGTGTAAATTCAAGGTGTACAACATGTTATTTTGATATATTTTATATACTGCAAGTCCTTACACCACAGAGTTAGCTAACACTGTAGGCTAACACAAGTCAAACAATTATCTTTTTTGTGTGTGGTGAGAACAATTAAGATTGTCCTTAGCAACACCGAAGTTTATAACACAGCATGTATCATTGACTGCAATCTATACTGTGCACCTCTAATTATTTTTTTTAAATAATTGACTGTAGTAGGTATTTTTACTACCAAAGCCAATGAAAGCAAAGTCTCGAGATATTTCCCAATTCCTCCATCACTCTAATTCGTATTCCCACTTGACTGAACCCGGTAACCATTTACAATATCCTGCCTTCATTCTCTGTGCCTTTATTCATGCTTTTCCCCTAATTTACCTTTCCCTTATTTCTTGGTACTACAACCGAGTGTCAGTGTGACACTGGAGAACAAATGTATCAACAGGCCACGATGAGGCGTAGCGGGATTCTGAGAAGATGCACCACTTGGGTAAACAGAGACTTTGAGCTAAGAAAGCCCTTGGGGATCTCCTGGACACCCCGGACTTCTCACATTGACACAGCTGAGATCCTCTCCAGCTATTCTAGTCCCAGAAGAGCTATGGGCTGATTTTAGATGAACCACAAAAAGACTTCTACTCAGGAAAATGTCAGAGGTGCTCTGGAAGGAAAACGAATTAGAGGGAAGGGTGATTTTGAAATAAAGGGAAAAAATGCCTGCGGACCAGAAATGCAATAAATGGACCTGGAATCCTAATGGGTCAGCCAGAGAAAATGGCCGGTCCCCTGGTGACGTAAGGCTGATCATCTTTCTAAAGTTTTCCGGGATTGGTTCTTCCATCTGGGAAGGGGAAATTGTGACCCATGTTGGAATACAGTTATCTGATATAATAATGAAAGGCAACAATACAGAGTGCTTACTATGAGCCATATTCTACTTTAAGCATATTACAGAAATGATCTCATTTAAATGTTAATAAAACATATGTGGTAATTCTATTTGAATAAAACATATTATTAGTTTCAGATGAAACTAACAAACAGGTGAGGCACAAAGTATTTATTCATACGTAACTTGACTAAGGGCATCTGAACACAAATCTAGACAGCCTGACTCTGGTCGGCTCTCCTCTTGCTTTGCTGGCGAGGAATGCTGTTGGAGCTCACCTTTCACTGCAGACAACGCAGAAGGCACGTTCTGAGGGCAGACTGTTCTGGGAGGGTAGTGGGGTGACGGCTCCAGTTCTGTCTGGCAGCTATCTTGTAGATAGTCGCCAATATGGACCCTCTCTCTGGTTCTTTAATCCTCTTTAATCCTCTAGCCCCCATTGCTTGACTTGGGTCTCCATCCACACACTGATGAGAGCCCCAGGAGGCCTACCTTTGCCCTGAAGACACCAGCAGTCCTCCCCACCTCTCTGTTCACTTCACTCTCTCCAGACCAACACACATTGCTCACCACTCCCTTAGCTTCAGCCTTACGGACATTGTCCTCAGCTCCAATGCGTACCAAGTGCAAATTAGGTCCAGGCAGACGTGCGGCCCTCTCCTCCAGGGCAGGGGCCCTGGGAAGCAAGAGGACTTAGACATACAGCTTCTGCAGACATTTTAAGTTATGAGAACTTTTTATTGAACTGGAGTTTTTATTGATTTTTTTAATGTCATGTGCATCTTAAAATGTCCTCAACAATCCTCCACATATTCTTTCACCAACATAATTTAAAAACCTACCTCTTTTTCTCTAGTAAACCATAATTTATTTTCTCTTCCTCTATCAATTATTAGTTGTTTTTTAATTGATATTTTTAATCCTTCTTTGGCCATTACAGTATTCATATTGAATGGTGTTTATTTCCACTCACTTCACACACACACACACACACACACACACACACACAAATATACACACACACTGCATTTCTTGATCATAGACTCACTGCATTTTATATGTTGTAGTCTTATTTGTGGTAAAGACATAAAACTCAATAATTTAACTCCCCAAGAGGAACTCGCTAGTGGTTCCTATGTTTCTCATGTGAACAATCTTAACATTACCTCTCCTTCTTCTTTCTGTGAAGCATATTTTATGTCTTAGCTAAGTGATATTAAATGTATGTATGTATTTTTATTGTTAAATTTATTGGAGTGACATTGGTTAGTAAAAATTACCTACGTTCCAGGTGTACAATTCTGCAATATGCTGTCCTAAGTGTCTGCTGCCATGACAACTCACTTGGCTGTTAGGAAGCTCATAAATGTGACAGAATGGCGTCATTTTGAAAAACCACAATCTCCTTATTGTAGGTGATATTTACTCTTTCTGTAGCATCAAATAGTGATAAAACTGTGTTTCACAGATATGTTAAATAACGTTCATGACTTACTCAAAAACAAGAGTAGAAAAGGTACAAATAGGGCTCATTGTAAGACATGATTGGAAGAACAAAAAACTTCAGCTTATGAAGAATCTTCTCATTTATGGTTTATGGAGTATCTTTTAATTGTTTCTTGAAAGAGTGAGTTTTATCTTAATTTCTTTGCGTTGAAGCACAGGACTAGTAACCAAAAATAAGAGGAGTTTAAAAATGAAAATCAGTTGGTTTTTGTGGTAACAAGTATTCAAGCAAAATACTACAATCAGTGCTCAAAATATATAAAAGTTTAACTAAAATATATACAAGAATGTTTGAATTTTTTCAGTGTTTTGAATAGTTAAAGTAGAAAGATATTTTTAACAGTGTTAGCCAATCAGTACATATTGTTGTTTGTTGTTAATTCTATGATATGTTTTTTTCCTAAATTATAGTCCTTTCAGTAAAGATAGAATATATACATGCATATTGATAAGAATATTTACCTTTAAATACTGGCAAAAACAATAGCATTAATAACTATCACTAAAATTAAAATATGGCAGCAAAATTTTATTTCCATTGTTTTCTTCACTTTCACTTTAACAAGGGAGAAATGCCAGTATCTATAATTCTCAGAACCTGCATTTAAATGTCTTCAGATCACTTCTCTCAAGTATAGACTCTGGGTTTATGGGAGCAAAACTCTTTATGAATCTATACATATATATATTTCTAAGCACGGATGTTTATGTGTCATGGATAGTTATATGTTTGATTTTTTTTATGTTGAAGAGAGTAAAAATATACAGTAAATGCACAGTGTATCTGAATGTCAAATCCTCCTTTATTTGAGGATAGGCTATTCCAGGTGATTTTTACCACACATGTAAAGTGGTTGCAATCAACTCAGGTCCATGCTTTCAACAAGCATCTGTTTGGTATCAGCCGAGCATTGCATTAAATGCTGGGGGGGATTTTGATGCCAGGTAAGTTTCTGACTCCCCAGGTGCGTACAGCCCAGTGGAAAGTGGGAAACATAAATATTTAAATAAAAGTTATTTCAATAAAACATGAATGTGTATTTCTTTATCACTCTAACTATTAGCCATTGCCAAATAGTAGTAGAGACAGACTCCCACTTGTTTTTATCTATTGTACTCACACCCAGTGCTTAATTGAGTATTCATGGTACAGTAAATGTCTAAGAAATATTGCTGATTAAATGAACAGCTAAGTTACTAATGCAATAGCTTTGCATGCAGCAAAGCTGATATACAGTATCAATTCATCAGAATAAATAAGGACGTGGTTTTGATTGGGTAATGTATTACAAACCTGTTGGTAGGAACAGATTTGGGAAGGGTGATACTTAGATTTCCCATGTAAGAATATTGGTTCTGAAATACTCAATTAGTCCCATAAACTACAGTATGTTATTAGCTGAAAGGAATTGTGAGCAATTTGTTTTACATAGGCTAATAAATGCATGTAGCTTACTGACTTACAGAAGTTAACACTGGCTGAGGGATAAACTGTAAATTCCAAATACTGTTTTTCTTACTGCCGTGGAAATCCATTATTCTCCAGCCTCCTTCCCAGCCCACTCTGCTAAGACTGCCCCTTCTCAGCCCTCTGGTATTTATTTAGTAAAAAGATGAAAGGTCCCAAAGACTGAGATATAAAAAGTTAAAAATAATTCATTTGAGGGGTAATGGAATTATGGCAGGTAAAACCTGTGCCTTCCCAAACTACTTAATTAAAGATGCTTTCTTCGTAAAGGACAGTGTTGGTTCACAACGGCAGGCTTCCCAATGCCCACAGAATACCAGCCACGTCTAGATGAATTCTACTTTTTTTTTCTCAAAAGCTGACTCCCATATGCCAACTAATTTCACTCTTTATCTCTTATCAGAAACAAACAACAAAAAATCTATTCATAATTTTAAACATGCTTTGATGAAAATAAGTGCATTACTCTGATAAGAGAAGAAAAGGTAGACATGGAGTTTCTAGAGTTCATTTCAGAACATAAGGACCTTGGAGCCCCGTAAGTCCTGTGTTTGAACTCAGCTCAACACTTTTTAGCTATGTAACCAACCACAAGCACCTCACTTCTTTAAGTCTCACTTACTTAATTTGTAAAATGGAGTTACTGCTGGCAATTCCTAAGTCATATAATATGCTTGGCATATCTCAAATACTCAATATATTTATTTATTTCTACTTTTTAAAATCTGATATGTTCTTACTACGTATTTGCACTGAAAACCTAGTCAAGTGGCAGTGGAATACAAATCCCAACAACCCAGGGAGAGTAGAGGGAGTAGGGATTCTTTATTGAAAATTAACAGTGAACTAACTTAATCAATATATAAAGGCTGCCCACAAAAAATCCAACCATAAATGCCTCTATTTTCATTGTTTCTATTTAAATTCAGTAGTTTATTAAAATGAATTGAACACATACTAATATTACTGTAACCTCATTTTCTTTCTTATCACCATTTGGCTTTGAAACATATCTTTACTACCTCCTTCTCGGGGTCATCCATCTCTTTTTTGTTGTTGTTGTTCAATTTATTGGGGTGACGCTGGTTAGTACGAATTACATAGGTTCCGGGTGTACAATTCTACCCTACATCATCCATGTGTTGCATTGTGTTCTCACCACCCAGAGTCAATTCTCTCATCAGCACGTATCTGACTCCCCCTCCCTCCTCTTCCACCCCCTCCCCTCCCCTCAGGTCACCACTAAACTACTGACTGTGTCCATGAGCTTTTGTTTCTTTGCTGCTTTCAGTTTTGTGTTCTACCTATGAGTAAAGTCCTATGGTTCCTGGTATTTTTCTGTCTGACTTACTTCACTTAACAAGATGATCTCAAGGCCCATCCCGATGTGTCACAAATAAATGCTTCTATTTTTCATATGACATGGCTGGGTACTTTCCGGACAACCTTCATAAGTTTGTTTGTCCTACTACAGTTCTGATTAATGAGGACTTAGATTTCACAAGAGCGGTAGGGAGGAAGTGAGTGAGGAAAGCAATGGCATGGTAAAATTGCAATGACCTTGAGGGACCTTGAGGTGACCTACAAAGATTTCCTTGAAGCTACAACTCTTAGGACATAGTCAGGAGACAAAACAGATGGGGCAACTGAGTTTTTAGTTAAGATAAGATTTGGTTGGGAATGAACAGAGTACCATTATTCATCTTTTTAGTCCTAGAAGATTTTCAGTTCAGATACCTATCTCACAGAATAAATATATAGTCTTTTTTCTATCAGTGTTTTATAAAATTGGTAAGAGAAAGCAGACATTGAGTTTTGCCGGTGTTCCTCTAGCATTGATTATTCTAATACTCATTGAAAAATGCTCTATGTGCCCAGAAACTTCTTGCAAAACTTAACTCGAAGAGCATATTATATATTAGAATGGTATAATCAGTAAAAATAGAACCATACTTTTCTTGAGCCACATTAAGGGCCTTTGCTTTAAATAAAGAAACTAAGATTATGGATAAATGCACCAAATATAAATACAGAGAAACACAAATGTATTCGTAGTATCTGTCACTCAAACCAGGATATGAAGATAGAAGACGGTACTATTATTGAGGACTTTGGGAAAGGGGGTCTAATTGTATCACGAAGTCCATTCTCCTCTCTTATTTCCAGGAAAGAATATTCTCATGGTCTGAGTGGATTTAACCGGGATAAGTTGCCATAGCAACACTTATGCCCAGAATAATTTGGTTGTGCTTCATCACTTCAATTCTCCAGAACCAGGAATAACCAGGAAAAAAAATGGAGTGAGAGTTCACAATGTTTTTGAAAAGCAGAATGCACAGGCCAAGCACAATGGCCACACTATGTGACGACAACTCAATGAAATTGATAGTCCCTTCTCCTGCACATGACATGAAAAGGAAAGTCTGTATCACATTTGTCCCTTTCTTCATGGTTTTCCATCACAGACAAGGGCTTTAATCAGTAGTGACTCAACACCTTTATATTTTATAAGATATCAGAAATTATTCATTAATTTAATTATTCTAACAGTTCTATTTGACATTTACAAGGGTTTTATTTTTGCTTTCCTCTCACAATAATTGTACTTCCTAAGTAATCTTGAAGCATACTGTCTTTTCTTTAAGGCAAGAACATCCAAATCAAAACCTGAAGACACATTTTATATGCCTGCCAAGTAGATTCACTAATAGTGTCAGAAACATGGTTTTAATTTCCAAACTACAAAACCTCTCCAATGACAGGACTTTCTCTAGCTACACTCTCTCTTCTCTACTTCACAGGGAAAAAATGCTCAAAGACAGCTTGTACCAGCTTGTCTTCACTTACTCTCTTGCAATTCTCTCCTCAGAATACTTCATTGCACCAAAACTGCTCTTTGGAACATCTTTATCCATTCAATGTACAAATTCTATGGTCTCTCTTCAATTTTACTTTTCCTTGGTCTCTCAGTAGCATTTCATACACTGTCTACCGCTCCTCTTTTTCCAGTCTCTGGGATGGCTTCTTCTTTGACCTCTAATAGAAAATACGTTTAAACTCATTTGTTCATACTTTGGGAAGTGTGGGCATTCAACAAATATACATTAAGTGAAATTAGAAGGGAAGCTAAAAGATTAAAACCCATGAGTCAATATTTGATTCAGTTATGATAGGCCAGTCATTTTGTAGTAATAAATCATGCAAAATATCCATAGCAAATCCTCTGCCTCACCCTGTCTTCGTTCTCAGGCCAAGCCGATAAGACTGGCCTCTCTCTAGAATACTGCACATCACTTACACAGAGGGAACACAGGGCACATTGCTCACACTTCATTGGCTAAAACAAGTAATATGGCTCCATATGAGTTCCACAGGATGGGATTATATAATCTTTCAACAGGGAGAGGCGATAATTTAGCGAACAGAAATAAAACCTCTCGCAATATGTAACCAAACCAACAAACCAGAAAAACAGAAGTAATTCGCTTGCAACCAGCAGAAATTTTATAAATTTTTTTGAAATGTGGCAGTTAAAGAAAAACTATTGAGAATTGTTTTGCATTTTAGGGAAAAACTAAATCATTTTCAGTGATGGGGGACAACTTTACAGAAAAATGCCTGTTGATACATCAGGAAGAAATAGAGGCCTTTAAATGACAAAGTCAAGGAATGATTAGCAATAAATGCTAAAAAAGATTCGGTCAAGTTGCTGGGAAACAATATTTGCTTGGTGCCAAAGTAACACCTCCCAATAGCTTCCTAAATTCCAAAGGAAACACTTTTCCTTGGAGAGGTCTGGAGGTTAGCGTGATTCATCCTAACACTGAGCGTGGGACACTGAAGATATTCTATTTCTCTGGCTACGCTGCAGAATGAAGGAAGATCATCTACCACGAATACTAAGTAAGGCACACGATCTTTAACCTGATCCACGTGGGCCTGGGGATTTCACATGTAGTTTACAGAAATAAAAGTTTAGGAAAACAACTCATGACAACACAAGACAGTACAGGTACATTCTCTGGGTGGGGCATTTTTCAAGAAAACTGGCCTGGTCTTTTCAAAGAATTAATATCGTTTGTAAAAAATGTTATGAGGAATCTTCTATATTAAAAGAAAGAAAGGAGACATATTTCTGATTATGTGAATTTTGATTAGATTATTAAAACTAAATATCTATAAAATGTTAATTAAAGACACTCAGATTTGAGTATAGATTTGATATTAATGATGCTACGAGATTATTGTCTATATTCTTTCAAAATGATATTATGATCAGGTAAGTGTACTAATTATTAAAAGAGGCACCTATCGAAGTATTGAAGGGTTAAGTTTAATGTTTGCAACCAGCTTTCAAATGGTTGAAAGTAAAAAATAAGGTAAAATAACTCTTAAATTTACTTAGGGTAGACATATGGAAATTCGCTATTTTATTACTTTTATTTATGCTTAAACTTTTTCCCAATAAAAAGTGAAGAAAAAACTACAGTTAGCCCTTAATGTCCATGGGTTCCAAATTCACAGATTCAACCAACCACCAATCTAAAATATTAAAAAAAAAAAAACAAAACCTATGTTGTTGCTGACATGTTCTATGTGGCTAGGTCACAATGATGTGTCTGTATTAAATAAACATATACAGGCTTTTTTATTTTGTACTTACTTCCTAAACAATATACTGTCACTACAACTTATGCATCATTTACATTGTATTAGGTATAGTAAGTAAAGTAGAGATGATGTTAAAGTACTCAGGGAGACACGTGGAGGTCCCATGCAAATACTATGCTATTACATACAAGGGATTTGAGCACCCACAGAGTTTGGTATCCATGGGACACCCTGGATCCAATCCCCCTCGGACACACAGGGGTAACTGTCCAATAAGATTTCATTTCTTTTCAAAGGATGTGCACAGCTTTGAAGCATCTAATCTTGCCCAGTAGTCAGTCATAAGACTATGGCAACTGAGAAGTTCAATATACTAACGGTTGAATTATAACTTTTCTTTTTTTTTTTTTTTTTGCTTTTTGGTATGTGGGTAGCTCCCTGACTGGGAATCGAACCCAGGCCGCAGCGCTGACAGCGCCAACGCTGAAGCCTTAAGCCACTACTCCATCAGGGAACTCCAAATTATAACTTTTCTTGAAGAGTAATTTATCAAAATGCAGCAAAAAACTATATTATATAAATACTTCTGATTAATTTATAATACCAAACAATTGAAAATAATGAAGATACCCATAAATAAAAGGATGTTTGAATGCATTAATGATATATATGTAATAGATAAGGAAAATGCACCGTTTTTATTAAGTGAAAAAAGTTAAATGCAGACCCATATCTCCATTGTAATAGGTATGAAACAGTATAAATTTATGTATAATTCTGAGGATGGAGGTCTAGAGAGAAGACAGTTTTATTTTATATTATACCTTTCTTAATTCTTAGAAAAAATAATATATAAACAAGTACTGTTTTTTAATAATAAAAATGATAAAGATGCATATGTCAACCCAAGGACTGACAATGTTAGAAATGATCTTCAACTTAATATTTTTAACTTAAAACAAAATGACAAATACTAAAATTGAACCAAATATTTATATGCTTACATCATATAGCTCAGTCAGAGTTTTGAAGAAGCAGGACAAAGACCAGCCCCCAGAATGCCCATGCCTTTTTTGTGCCATGGGAAGTCACATCTGTATGTCATCTAACTTCAAGGTTAATTACAATGTTAAGTTTGAGATATAATGCTTTGTCAACATCACCTAAACAATTATTAACATTCTAATTTGGAACAGGCCTACAAAAACAAATAGTTTTGTGTTGCAATAGGATATTTTAGAGCTCCTACTTCGTATCCAAGTGAAATTTTGTTTTTTAAGTTGAATGACATATTTGAAAATTTAGGATTTAAAATAAATATAGGTTAATTGTGTCTATAAGTAGTTTTCTCCAAATATTGGTAATATACAAGCGTAACATCACAAAAAGGAATTTAAATACAATTTTCTCCATTCTAACAGACTTCACTGAGAGCATCATGCTGTCGTGTGTGAGGACAGACATGGCAACAATTACGGCCTCCATCTTTCCTGCCTTTAGAGAGCAGGGCGGTGGGATTCCATTTCTCACAAGGGTCCACGTTAACTGGATACTCTCTATTCCTCATACTATCTCTGCTTCTCTTAAGGAAGGTAGGAACTTTTTATCTTATTGTGAAATTGGTGACAAACTGATGTCCACTGACACTTATCCCATGCAATGTGTCTACCTAATGGAGAATAATTTGTAATATACCTAAAAAGTAGGAACCAAAAATTTGGATAAATTTATCAAACATGTATACAATCCACACACACCTCATACACATACCAGATCTAGAATAGAATGGTGGCTACTACCTGTAAATAACTTCCAGCTCCCAACACAATTTTAGATGTATTGGGCAGCCTGTCATGTCTTTCTTTGACTTGAATAAACTAGGTATATCTTAGTTCAAGGCTGTTTGTCAGTACAAGAGAATGGTTTGAATCCTGTGAGCATACTACACATGCACAGGCATGCATTAGGAGAGGCCGAGGTTCATTCCGTGTTAGGAATATTGAGAGTTCCCCCAAGAGCCTAGAAGCTTAAGCAAATACGTCATCATCCCACACTACAGCAAGATAACCCCATCTCTTATCAATTAGTTTCCCCAATTATTTCTTCTTCATTTACAGAACTTAGCTCTTTTTAGCACTTAAAGCCGTGTAATACTGTGCTGTGGCAGTTACACTGAGCGGGAAGACATGGGCAAACACTTGGATTTTCTACCCCATAGTGCAAGTTACTAGGTAAGAGTATGCACTATTATTCTTCACAGAGGAATAGACCACGCAGAAAATAATAATCAATTAATATCATTTCTTCTAAAGTTGAGAGGGCTCACTGGAAATCTGGTGTGCATCCGACTCCAAAGGAGGCTGCCTGTCGTGAAACAGCAGCTCTCCAGTCTACTGCCGTTACCAACAGGTTACACCCGTAACACTGTGAACAAACAACAAAGGACAGCAGCAGCCACGACTGTTTCTGACCCTCCAGGGCGGCCGGAAAACCTTTGCGTCTGACCCGGGAAGCCTGCTAGGGTTTACACAGGGCCGCCCAGACCCCGCTTCCGCTCTTCGCGCTTTCTGCCCTGCGACACCGAGGAGCTGCGGCCGTGCTCCGTGCGGCCGTCCAGGTGAGCACCCGCGGCTCAGCCCGCACCTGCGCAGCGAGGGCGTCCTACCGCGCAGACGCATCGCGTTCGGACAGGCGGTGGCGCGGGTCAACCGGAGGGCCCTCCACGTTCCGTGGAGCCCAGAGGGCATTCTCCAGTCTTCCTCTGAGAGCTAATCCTTGTGCTTCGAGTGTTACGGGACTCGCACACGCTGTGCTGTAACACTAACGCTGCGTTCTACCAGTCTGCTCGGACACTCTTTTAGTTGATGAGAAACCTGGGAGGGGAAGGGGGCACTGCTTCCGCACCCGTCCGAAGAGTCACATGATACTGACTGCGTATATCTGAATCTTCCCCCTTCCTTTTGCTTTTCCTCCACCCTGAACATTAAGGAAACAAGTTTTATGGACCTAGTATTTATTAAGTGAATGAGGAATATAACACTGGGAGAGTGTTCTTCTTTTATTACTATTCCTAAAAGTTTAAACATATGTTCTGAAATGAGCATAAGGGAGGGGATCGGGAGATCGTACTATTTAATATATTCTGGTAATAATCAAGCATGACTCTTCATTTTCGAACGTTTGCTGGTATTTTCCTGGGGCTTGTTTGTGTCCAAAGGAAAAAGAAAAGGTAAGCCAGAAAATAGGATATACTTGCAATTTTAACTTCAAATAATTACATAATCTAACTTATTCTATGCTACCTTCACCCATTTGCTGCATTAATTGACTTCAAGGTTTTTTTCCCCAAAATGTGTCAAAAAACCATAAAATTAAAAAAGTTGATATTTTGATGATTTTTATGCATTTAATAGTATTTTTGAGTTGCTTTCTACATAAATGACATTATTTTTATTTAAAATTTTTGTTCTATGGTAATAAATTTACCATGATATTGAACTTGAGCAAAAAATACTCAAAACATACTAAGTGGCAACAACTAGATTTAAGTATGGATCCATTTCAATCTAATGGTACTGATGACATAAAAAATTTATTACAAAATGTCACACAATATGGCATACAAAACATCTTTGTTGTTGATACTGCAAGCCACAGGAAAGCATATTTAAAAATCGTGTAAATGGAGAGTAGTCCTTGAAACAGTTTCACCCGGAATAACAAAGGTTATTTGAGCTCCAGGGGCAGATGAAACTATTCATTCGGATATATCAGAACATCGCAGCAAAAGGGTTAAAATGTAGAATTTCCTCTAAAACACCAAATAGTTACAGTTTTGTCCTTTTACACTAAGATAACTCTCGTATATCTAGAATACAAGAGCCGAGGCTGGCAGTCAGGTTGTAAGAGTTGTATAGCTGCTTCAGGTAACACTCTTCCAGATTACTCAAGTCTGAAGGTGACATGCTCACACTATACTAAAAAGAAGAAAGGTTCAAGGAATCATAAAATTGAATCAAATAAGTGTCCTTTCTCTAGCAAACCATCTATGACGAAACATGATGAATTCCTATGTGTGAACCTTAGCCCTAGGCATATTGGTTTCTCTTTATTTTTATTTTTTGTCATCTGAAACTCCTTTATATCGTAATGTTACTCTAAAAAATATTTTATGCATTTTTGTAAACTACATCATATCTTTTGTGGAATAGACTGAAGTATAGTTGATGAAATAGGTTTCCATTTTTAAAGAGTTTAGAGCTTTTATAAATGAGCTTTTTACACTTTATACAACCAACCTTTGTGAAACTGCTTAAATACTAGTACTTATTGTCGAAACATTTTTATAGAACTGGTCATTTTATAGGTACCTACATTTGATATATTCAGCAGTATGAATGGAATTTGGGGGAAGTATAGAAAATACTTATTTTAGTATGTAAATATTGCCAATCTGGTACTCAAGTAACAGTATGCCCATTTTCAATTTTAAAGTGGTTTCGCTGATTTTTTTCACTTAAGAATTTATTAAGTAATATTTTCAAAGAAAGAAGAACATCATAAAATAGATTAATCTGAGTATCATCAAGCCATGCCTGCTTCTTTGTGAAATGGCTTTTTGGCGGAGCTATCTACCCCAAATGACATACAGATAAATATCCTGATTGTAACACCGTCAACAGGGAAATATAAAAGAAGTCATGGAATGTAGTTTTAAACAAGTTTGCAATAAACTTTCTTTGTTACTGAAAGGTCTAAGTAACAATTATAGAAATATAACTCTCTGAACTTATTTTATTTTCCATAGAATACCTCAGTGACATGTAAATTTCTAAGATGCCTTGGAATGAAGGAGATAAATGTTTAAAACACCTTGTTATCAATTTAATACCAATTCAGTTTGATATGTGTGCTTTGTTCTCATGACTGAAGTATCCATCTACATGCGACCTTTAATGGAATGTTGAGTAACTGCTTTTAAAGTTTTCAAATGGACTAAAATACCACACTTGGAGGAAACTATTTTCAAAACATTTAGATAATATTGCCAGTGAAATACTGTCACCAAGTCATTAATGTCTGAAAAATATCTCAATAATACAACTTCGAAAAAAATTATTATGAAGTATTTGTCTTTGAATAATTTTACAAACCCTTCAGTAGGCTCTCAGTTAACTAGCACCCATGTGGAATAAATCCATTAGTTTTTAGAATTTTTTGTCACTTGCTTGAGAGTACTGGTTGCTTGCATTCTGGTTAACAGAGAGTCCACTGTATTTATCCTTATTAAATATGAACTTTCAATAACCATTGATTAAAATAAGAAAATGAACATTTTTACATTTAAAAAGAAATCAAACTGTTTTCCAAACTTTACTCATCCATCAAACACACTGCAAAATAAATGAATGCAAAATTTCTTTGGCACGCCATCTTCAAACACTTAAAGGAAATCTAGAGGATTGCATTTGGGGATACTATCCCCTTATCAAGTGATTTGGACCTTTCCTGGCATCTCCTTCATCTTCTCTATAAGTCACTGTGATATGCCAAAGCCAGTGTCACTAGCTCCCTGCCATGTAACCTGTGCCGTGACATCAGTGGCAAACTAAGAGCAGCAGCTCTATCCAAGGCAACAAAACCATCGCTGCAAAAATCCCAGCCTAGAGTCTCCATTTAGCAAATTGGAGAACAAGTGTTTCCTCTTGTTTTCCCTTTAATGTTGACTACTCTCTTCCAAGACTGCTCATTAAGTGCTTAGTACTGTGTTACATGCTTAATTTTTTTCTTATTAAATTGTTTCTACTTACACAGAAGAATTAATGCACATAAGGGATGTCCGGAAAGTATCCTGCCATGTAATTGGAAAAACAGGGGCACTTATGGTTGGATTTTTTTTCTGGACAGCCCTTGTACATTAAGAGAAAAATTAGAAGTTAATTTTCCTGTTCCCACTTTCAGTGCACGATCCAACTCTTAGAATGAACAGTTGCCTTTCATTTTATTAATTTTCTTATTTTGTTTAATTTTGAAGCTTACAAAGAAAATGCAAGACTAGATACCCTTCATTCAGATTCACTAATTCTCACACTGGGCAATAATACTTTTGTCTCTGTCTCTATGTATGTATTTGCACTGTATATACGTATTTTTTCCTGAAAGATTTAGGATAAAGTTGGGGATATTGTATTCCTCTACTTCTCATACTTCATTTGTCTTTTCTATGAATATTCAAGCATATCCTTATACATACATACAATACAAACATCGAAGTCCAGAAGTTTAACATCAATACAAATTATTATCTAATCCACAGTGCAGGTTCTCAAAGTATCTCCCCACAAATTACTAATTAATTACACGGTGAAAGAGTAACTTGACAGTGGAGAAACCTGACATGTACTGCCCTAAATAACTGATTAAAATTAATGTCACTAACATTGCCATGAATTCTGCCAAACTGACTTCTGTGCTTCCTGAACTGATGACATAATACCATTTCTCGGAAATCCTGCCAAAAATGTAAACTGAATATAAATGTGAGGATACATCAAACAAACCCAAATTAAGGGGCTTTCTTAATAGTAATCTGCTGTGTCCATCAAGCACATCAAGGTCGAAGACAAAGAAGAGGTGACAAATTGTTCTAGATTGCACACATCCTTTTAGTTAAGTGGTAATTCTTCTAAGTGCAGATATGACACTGTAGTTTGTCCCTTCATCTGTCAGAATATTATTGACTGCCTTACCTCACTCTTTGTATTCTTATTTCTTTTAATGGTTTTATTAGTTTAAAAACTTTCACATCCATCTTTTGATGTATATAAATGTTATAGGGTACATTGATCCTCAGATATAAAATAGGAAGACATGTGGGTAATGGATAATCTTCCTTTTTGTCTATATTTAGTTAAGTTTTTCATCGTTTAAATTTAGGTGACAACATTTACATTCTGTTTCATAGTTATGATTAAGTTTCCTGTTGGTGTGCCATTGGCTAAACTCAATTTCTTGGAGGCAGACAGTAAGGATGGTGTATGTAGAGATTCAGAGACCAGGACACAGAACACATTGGAAAAGGGTAGGCACAACAGGTGTGTGAAATATAGTCCGAGGTGCTCCCAGGGTTTTTCTAGATGTTGCCTCTAAATGTAAATACCAATAAATAGCATTTACAGTATTATGATTATGTAACATTATTCATTATAAAAACTGATAAATGTAATTGGATCAACTAACTTTTTATATTTTTTTATTTTTCTATACTTCATGGTTTTATGAATTTACTTATTTATTCTTTATGTGTTTTCTGTGACATCAGTGTGACCATTTAGAAGTGGAGCAGTTACATGTAATAATAAGTCTCCTGGTGTGAACCAGAATCTCTCTTTTTATATACATTATGTTACTCAATTTTCTCAATAAACTCAATGATTCAACTGTAAGGAAGTGAAAGTATAGACTGTGATATTGTTTATAAAATGTTTCCTGTTGTGTCTCGATAACTCAGAGAAAATAGAACTCGGACTGTTTTTCCTGTTGTTCTCCAATAGGGTTACATGGAAGCAAGCGTATTGCGTAGAAATGAGTATGACATCAAAACGATAGCGTCCCAGGATAAAACATGGACTGACTCTAAGGCAACCCATCACATTATAGAAAAGGATTACATTTAACCTAACTTCGGGGACTACTGTGCCAATTTCTACCCTTTTCCAGCTTGGTCTGTGTCCTGGTGAGTGAGTCTCTATGTCCGGCAGTCCTTAATCTCGGACGTAACGGAACTGAGTTAGGGTGGGAGGAGGGAGACAAATGAAGTTATTTTCCCAGCTCAGCATCTCTCCCCAGGCCTTGTGTTAGCAGCGACTGACTGTATTCCTGAACTAAGGTTGGAGATCTTGCTAAATGACCTTCTCCTTAGGATATTATGGTATCTTAAATGACCTTATTGGAGTGTGCCATTTTTTTTATTATAGTGGGAAGCTTAACTGAAATAATCTCACTATTCCTTATTTCTTATTATTCAGGTGATAATTGTTATAAAGAATGACTTGTTTGGGTACCTAAAAATGTTTTATGACTGTAATATCCAAACATGGAAAATTAATTTACATTCCTTTTTATATGCTGAAATGATGTAAAGATTTTCAAGTTATATATTTCCTCACAATTCAATTAGCCAAGGAAATGTTCTTAGCAAGGTACATATACAAATAATTTATTAAACAATTAGTATTTAAAGCTGAAAGTGTTCTAGACCCTGTGTTATGCATAGTTAGGAGTAACAAAGAATGAACTTCAACTGTATGTCTACATGAGAGTTTTAACTTTAGGAACGTTTCTTTGTGAGACTATAACATAATTTTATGTATAATGGCCACACTTAAATACTTAAAGTTTGCTTCTTTTAGAATTAAGAGCTATTTACAGGCCATAAAAAACTTCATCTCATTCCTCAAAATTGAGTTTTTAAATGGCTAAGCTATTGCTGAGCATGAATATCCCTGTTTTTCACCAGATGTAATTTTAAATTACACTTGGCTCTTTCTAAGTAGCAAAAGCACCCTCAAAAATTGCTGTCACCAATATATTTAAAACGTGTCCTAGGTTTGTATAAAAAAGACATAATAACTCCATAATTAAATATCCAGGGGCTAAAGCTAACCCCAGCTGACACTGAGCAGCTGGGTGACCTTGACCAAGGTGCATAGACTCTCCGTGACTCCGTCTCTTCTTCTATAAAGTATGGAAATAGTAGCACCGAAATCACAGCCTTCATATAGAAACTGAATGAATTTACATTAGTGCAGCATTTAGGACACGACCTAGAGCTTTCTAAATGCTAGATAAATGTTAGCTAAGCGGATTTAAAAGTGGGTGTTACCAAGACTTACTGCAATGACAGCAGCAGTAGAATATAGCAATGGAATACACATGCTCATAGGGAAAACTATTCATTTTAAACTTTCAATCCTGGTTTTTCTTTTTATTTCCGTATGACTTCAGTAAAAACTAACAACTCCTATGTTGAGAATCCAGTGATTTTTTTTTAATTGTTAGTGTGGCATATATTATTGAGGATTTTTCTTGTTAGAAGGTATTATTCTTACCTTTAAATGAATCAAAATAAGATAAAAGACAAAGCAAATACACAGGTAGTTATATATATATATATATATACACACACACACCTTTTCTATACTATTTATGATACGATATATCATAAATATGTCATATATATACCATGGGCTGTTAAAACATATACCTTATTCGGTTGTATTATATATTAATATCAGACATTATAATTAAAGATCGAAACTTAAAATTCTCCTACCCAATGCTATGAAAAGCTTTTTATGTAAGAATTGTGTTGAATATTAGGGAACCATATGTTTGTTGAGATGATGCAAAACATTTTTTTGGACTAAGTTAACACGTGTGGGAGCACTGAACTCACTTTAGATTCTTACTGAGGACACTCTAGAAGACATCACGCTGTCTCCTCATTAAAAGAAAAAGAAATGAATAGAGAAATGTCTCGGTTTAGAATGAGAAATAGATATTCATCTGAAGCATCCAGTTTGTTTCTATATTATAGATACCACACATTTGTTTTGTTTTTATTGATCAGATATACTTTTATTCTTAAGTAACAAATATTTATGTAAAGCCAGTTCTCTCTATGAGAATGCTAGTTCCCACTGAGTGTGGAATTATTTTGCTCGTCTTCAGCACCATGCAACCATGCTTACTTTAGTGTCTTACCGGTGGTAGGTACTCTGTGAATCTTTTCAACATGACAGAATAAAAGAAAAATGGAAAGAAACATATTCAACCAGTGACACCTAACAGAACACTGTTTTCTCTGTATTGCAAACTGCACGTGATAGAATTTTCTTACCAGAAAGGGTCATATAGTGAAAACCTATTAACTTTATAGACAGAGAAACTGAGTCTCAGAGGCATAAAGCAGCATTTGCCCTGCAGCAGACCTAGTTTATGGTAAAACTCAGATTCCTCTGTGGTCCTGGCACTTCCTCTGACTCCACTGTGCTGGTGAACAGAAGAATGGGCATCTCGTGTGACTCATTCCATACACATGGCGGGCTGTGCCACCTGCCTGTACAAGACCGGCCTTAATCTAATCCCAGGTAGACCAAGGAGGGCTGTCCGAGTTCCCCGGAGCTATTACCGAAGGAATAAACTGAAAGGCCTATCAAACGGAATGGCTTATTTCAGCTGAACTACTTTGTTCTCATGTGTCCAGATTAGGTTGTTCTACTGACCCACTTCGGTTCTAATGGTTGAAAATAAGCCAGAAGCAACAAGTAGTGGCGAGTGCTTACGAGTGCTCAGACGCTCAGGAGGCTTGAGGACTAACTTCTATGTGCGATGTAATAAATGAAGTGAAGGCAGAAACAAACAAAATACATGTTCTGTATTAAAAAATAACCAAAGAGAATAATCATTGCATAACAATGGATTCTTAGACTCTATCAATTCAGAGGTATGACTCAGTTTCAATAATACCCTATTGTAATTTAAGTTTTAACTTAAAGTAATTTAACTTAAAGTGATTAACATAAAGTGTGGTCCTGCTAGTTTTTTTGTTTGTTTGTTTTTGTTTTTGTTTTGTTTTGTTTTTCTTGTGTCTCTTTAAATGTATTTCTAAAACTTTTTAAACTGTGGCTATATACTTTCTGGAGATGATCTTCTTCAGGCTGTGTAATATGTTTTCCTTATGGAACCTTCCCATAATGCTATGAGTAAGATCGCCCACTCTCTGGTCTGCTTCCACTCTCGAAGGCAGCTGCATAGTTTAAATTCAGTAACTTTTCACACCTCTGGAATGCAACCCCGTCCCAACAGAGGTAGAATATAGACTACACTTTATGTTACAATGACATTGAAAATAAAGGACAGAACTCTTCACCTACCCTTGACGTTCTTTCTGCTCTACACAGAAGCAACAGATCCAGGTTCGAGTTGCTGGAAAAAAAAAATACAATTAGAAATCGAATCAGAGCCTGTTTGGCTTCACAATTGAATGTCGCAATGCAACAGGAATAGTAACAATGCAAAGTAATAGCCTGCCGAAGTCAATGAACACAGCTTAACAACTTTGGACCATAGCAAGACCTGGGTAAAATTAAAAAGTGATGTAAAGCTCCTTGGGTATATTCCACTGAATTAGTATTCTGAGGCCTGTGCCTCCACACCATCCATAATGAGGACGGCGGGTGTCAGTCACAGAGGCTGTTGACATCAGCTAGCACTAATGTGTATAAACGAATTGCATGCTGGTCTATAAAGGCACACCAAATTTTCTTTGTGTTTCCATCAAAAAGTTCTTGTTTTGCAGAATGGAGTCCATGTCAATAAAATGGATTGTGTGTCACTTAAGCCAAGTGACATGCTAATCTTCTAGAGCCCTCTGTCCTTAAATCGTTACAGGACATGAGTCAGTTTAGAAGTGTGAGCTGTTCTCACAGGTAGCAACTATTGATGTGTTTAATGTAAATTCAAAAGCAAAGCTTATCGGTGTGTTTCAGATATTGCTTCAATATGGTTGCTGTCTATGAAAAAAAAAATCTTCATCTTCCCCCAAATTCATGGTAACTTCCAAGTTCGTATGGTGCCTGGGAGCACATTTTAATTATAAAGAAATTGGCTTTGGTGATAGCTGCCCTATGTCCAATGGGATTAAAGGCATTTCTTCTGGCTATTAGGAAGCTAACCTAACGATGTTCCTTGTGTGGTTAGGCATGATCAAAATACCAAGTAAAGCAGTGTCTCCATCCAGAACTCCACACCCAGTAGCCTAAGTTTTTTTATAAGGTATGCCATAAATAACCATTTTACAGCAAAAGAGCTAAATAATAGGATTGGGATCAAGAATTATTTGGTTTGTAAAGGCAGTTACAAAGCATATAGGAAATGAGTTGGATTAGTTTTCTTATATTTTACAATCATATGTATTGCATTTTGGAAAAGCTAGGAAAGCTCAAAGACAATTTACAAAACCTCTCTTGGCTGCAAGAGCTAAATTCGTTTACAATAAAATCTTTAAAATATGAAATTGAATAAAAGACTCCATGTTGTCACCTTTATAGTTTACTTTCTAAATGTCAAGAAGTGTATATTTTCTGCTTACTTGTTCTAAATAACATAAAATAATCATTAAGGCAACTAATGGTCTCTAATTCAGTATAATACTTTCCACAAAAAAACGAACAAAAGAATAGAAGCTCACATGTATTATTCTATCTGGTATTAAATGACACTTTGTTGATAAATAAAAACATGAACTACTGAGGACAAATTAATACCATTTACATTAAAAGATGCCATCAACAAAATAAAATGATCAAATATTCTGTCATCTCTGAGATCGCAGCAATAGAAAATATGTTACGGAATTATGGGGTATGTTTGTATAAAGGAATATTTCCTTTAATTCACAGTTCTAAAAAGTATTTTTTTCATTTAAACTTGTTTTTTAAAAGTTAGTGCAAAATATATTCTCATTCTTAGGAAATAAACAAGGTTGAATTAAGTTTTATTTTTGTTTGATGATTTTAGATCTGTCACTGACTTGAACTGTTATTATAAAGTTCATTTCTCTTAATTATTTATATATAAACACTGAAGCTTGTCCAGTAGGATCTGCAATGATTCCAGGATCAAACAGTCACACTTGTCTTTTTAATACATCCTTCATATTGGCTTGGGTTATCCCCACATTCACAGAGTAAATAACGTACGTGTTTTTGGATAACTGATGAAAATTGTGAACTCTGGCTAAAGAAAAATTACATTTACAACAATAAATCAGTCTACTGGTAGCAGTAAAATACAGTTTATTTTACTTTTTTTATAAAGAAATGTCTGGCTAATATTTTGGAACTATTGCCATAACATTAGGACTATCATACTGACACAATTAATTTTAAATAATTTGGTAAACGATATTTTATACAGTTATAAAGGATGTCAGTATTGTTACTAGTATAACATCAAGAAATATTTAACTACATAGGTGATTATGTCTTAATGTAATAAAGGCGTTATGTATGTGCAGAATTATTAGACAGCTTTGAATACCAGTACATATAGTTATTGTTAGAGACATTCTTCTGTCGTTTTTGTATTTTTGTATATGAAAATAGATATCCATCGTAGGATATTATGGATTACAAAGAGAGAATGAAAAAAATATAAGAGCCGTCATATATATTTTAATCCCTAATATCAAGGGCTTCCAGTATCTAGCACAGGATTTAGCACCCAGGTGCCACTTACTGAGCTTTTGCTAACGAAGGAAAGTAACAAATTCTCTTAGAGGAAAGGAGTGTGTATGTGTGTGGCCTTTTTGGCTTACCATTATAAAGGTGATAAATTGGAAACAGTCCCAAATATTGTAGGGTTAGCCCCTTATGGAGCTTCAGAAAGTAAATTAATGTACTTGTCATATTAAAAAAAGATAAACTAAGCTCAATATGGCCAACCATATCAATAATGTACTTTATGAAAAGGAAATGTGATGTTAAGTATTTAGAACATGAGGCTAAAGGCATTTTGGGGCAGATTTACTGAATTTTTTTGTAATTGAATCTTTGGTGATAAAAACTGATTGGATCATGCATATGGATAAAGTACCCATCTTATTTTAGTGTACCTCTGTATCACCGTGCTTTGGATATAAAATTAAATATTAAAATAATTAAAAAGCCCTAATAGTACATTTATTCCTTTTAGAAATTCATATGTTTACCTCCATTCACATAGCTGAAGAATACTAATTTTTAATAGCTTTGTTAGAGTGAAGATCAAATATGGAAAATACTCAATACCTAAAATATAGTGAAGGTTTACTATTGGCCAGAGACTATATGTTACATTTGTATGTACAATCTCATCATAAATTTTATAATCATATGGGATAAAATTAATATATCCATATTTCAGAACAATCAAAAAAGTTTAAAATTTTACCTAAATTCAGGCAGTTATTATTTTAATCCATATTACTGTCATCAATACATATTCTTAAACACTATGTTAGCATTCCTCACACATCCTTCTCACACCTAAATATCAATGACATAACTTGAATTAATGACATGGAGAACAATGAAATATGTTAGATATTAATATTGAAAAGTTTCATGCTTTTATATTTATTTCCAAGCATTTTGTTTTTTATTATTTACTTTGATGTTGTAATATAGCTTTAGAATAAGGGGCAGTAAGTATCTTTTTCCATAGGTTTCAATGTATGATTTTAACAGGTCTATTTTAAAACATTGATTAAATTCTTTTATTTAAATGCACTCACTTTCCCCCCCATTTTTAAACTCTTCGAAATTCCAAATACCTGCTTTTTGCAATATTGCTTTTCCTAGAGAAGTTTTTTCTTTTCAATTAAACAAAAAATAATTGTTGAACTATGCTCTAGAATAAACATTTGGGGAACATAATGAGTTATTTTTAGTTATATTTAAACTGTGTTTCTTTCAGAATATGTTGATGATGATGATGACTTCTTTAAAGAAAAAAATGGTTTTTTTTTAAATACATAAATTCACAAATCTGAACTATCTAAAGATACATTGGCTAATCAAAATTTTAAGGTTTAGAGTCAACATTATTTTTTCCTTTAAGTCCTTAAAAGTTAATAAAGAAGCAATGTGTTTCTACTAAGATTACAATAAAATACCTCATGAAATTAAAAAATATTGCTTCTTTTAAGTAGTTAAAATCTTATTGTCAACAAATATGTATGTAAACATAACCTTTCATGTAAGTTCTGCAGTGTTGGTGTTGACTTTTCTCCTTAAGTAGAAACTCTAAAATCTTTTAAAAACCACTTTTATATTAGACTATTTGGCTAAATAAATATAAAACACCCCATTGGCTTTTTCGTTCGTTTGTTTAAGGAAGAAGAAAATGCTAGAAAGAACAATTTACTTTTTCTAAGAAAAAACTTGGCATTGACATTTGTCTATAAAATACGTGAAGATCACATGATATCTCTGATGTCTGTAACAATAACATCACAATTTTATTTATTTATTTATTTATTTATTTATGTATTTGGGTGGTTCCCTGGCTGGGAATCGAACCCAGGCCACAGTGTTAACAGTGCCGAAGCCTTAGCCACACACCACCAGGGAACTCCCAACATCATAATTTTAGTTGTGTATTTCTCACTAAGAAACCAATTTCATTCCAAATTACCACGTGTGGATGACCCTTACAAGCAAAAAAATCATTATTTAAACAGATACAACACAGTGGTTGACAAAACAATTGTGTAAATAACAGTTCTCACATCTACACTAATAAAATGAACATTTCTATTTCAAGATCTGACATTATTTAGATTATGATATTAATTTTTTCAAGTATAATAAATATAGCCTGTGTCACCACTTTAAATAGTTATTGAGGCTATACCATAAGCACAGCTTTGGAGGAAAAAACCTAAATGTGTAAAATACACATTCTTCTCTAAAAGAATTTTGATCTAGTAGTGAAGAAATAAAGTCAATGAGCAAAAATAAGCACAGCATGCATCTTATTATCATAAACAATGAAGGAGAAACAACAATACCCATATGCTGTTAAAGCATGGGGCAAACAAGTACTACGGGGAAAAAAAAATAAGAAATTGGCAAGAAGGAGATCATATCTGTGCAGAATTTTACTGGCCGATTTACGGAGACAGCATTCCAAATCAAAGGCGACCCATCGGGGAGAAAAGATGGACTGGCTCTTCAGGGACTAGCTTGTTTTTCATGGTGGTGTAGCATATTGTGTACGGAAAAACCTAGAGAAAAAACTGGTGGAAGATAAGGTTTGAAAGCCATGATGGAGCTTGGAGTGTCAAAAGGTTTATATTTCATATGCGACAGAAAAATTCAAAGAACTTTTTTAGCCAAGGTGCAGCATGCACAGAGCTTGCATTAGAAAAATGTATCTTGCAGCGACGGTGAGGTTAAGGTCAGCTGAAGGACCACCTCTCACAAAGCTCCGTCCTCCTGCGTGGTCTCTGGAAGTAGACGAGACCGCTTTACAGATTTTCAGCAGGTACGTGGACACCCTCCTAGGTCAGCCACAATAAACTTTGAGTTCGGGGGGACTCAGGCTGTGCCTTACTCTAAAATTGAAGATGATCCCTGAGAAAGCTTGCTCAGGGTATTCGGGGGGGATTCGACGGCCTCCTCGCACCTCAGTGGACACAAAACTTAGGTCACTTTACAGGTCAGAGCCTTGTTGCGTACATCCTCCTCTTTGCTAGCACCATCATGCACCCTGTGGCTCAAGAAAGAAACAGACGGTCATCCTGGACCGTTTCTTTTTACGCCTTAGCTCAGTCACTGTTTATTTCGGTCCCCCACTCTAGTCCATGCCTTTCCTTCGTCACCACCGACCTCCGTGTTTATTATACCTTCTAAGTTGTCTGTGTCTGGTGTGACTTCCCACCAATTGTATTTGTTATGCTGCTGTTTGAATAGTCTTTCCAAAAAAGTGCCACTTCTGTTTAAATCCCCAGAGTCCTCTTTCCCTGCAGGATGAAGAGCACACTGCGGGACTGGCAGGCAGGCCCGGGGACTGCTCTGGCTTCTGCCTTTCTTTCCTGCCCCCTTTCGCATCTCGTCCTGAGTGTATATTTGACAATGCCAGAGCTCTGTGAGTTCCCTGAAAAGGATCATCTAATTCTTCGAAACTAGGCATGATCTCTCATAAAAGGCCTTTTCTTGTTCTTGTCTTTATCCTTCAAAATACTAAACTTCATCAATCCCTCTCACATCTTTGACCCATATTTTTACAACCTAATCTTTATGACTCTGATCATAATTGATGATTTGCTCTATGTACTAGCATATTTCTATTATTAAATATGTCACAACTATTCTAATGGGTGCTATATACATTTTTCCTGGTGTTGGACCGAACCAAAACAAAAGAGATTATAACAAAATTATAATAATATTGTGACTACCCATTACATTGCGTTAAATCAAACAGGAGACAGAAGGTAAATCTTTTTAGAGGTTAAAATAAAGCAATGCAATTTTGTTATTATTGTGATTTTAATCTCCAAATTAGAAATTTCTGTACTATTATCAACAACATGTTAATATTTTTCAGCATAAATGCCTATTATATTACAAAAAACTTCATTTACAAAATTGTATCCATTTATTTGTTTCTGTCTTTCTATGGATGTTTATATATGTATGTGTGTGTGTATATATGCATGTATGTGTGTATACACACACACACACACACACACACACACACATACACACACACTGTCTGGAAAAAAATCCAGCCATAAATGTCTCTATTTTTCATATTATATTATTACATGGCTGGATACTTTCTGGATAGCCTGACTCTCTCTCTCCTCTCTCTCTCTCTCTCTCCCCATCTCTGTCCCCGTCTCTCTCTCTCCCCCCTCCCACCACATATATATAATTTTACAAACAAGATATGTATACCATGGATTTATTTGAAAAGAAATTTACAAGGAATTGTTTAATTATGTGAGAAGGAGCAATTATCATTTCTGTCATATAAATTTATTATTTAAAACAAGTGAACATTTCTACAACAAACATTGCTTCCATCACACTTTAAAATTCCAGTGTTAAAAATGTTTCTAAATGCAAAAAGTATTTCTTGAGATGATTGATTTTGGACTGAAAGGTTTTAAAAGTCAATATCAAGGATGTTTCAGTAAGAAGTGACAGCGTCATTTCCATGGGATCAGATGACTGAGTATGAAATCAAAGATCGGCATCATTTTACCAAAAGAATATCAACTAAGAGGAACTCAGAAGCAAATGGAAGTGGCAGTTCAAGGACAGATCGTGTATATACTCTGAAGTACATTTTCAACAGGAAAGGAATGGAGAGAAAAGTCTTTGCTAAGCACTGTGCTTGGCAAGTTGGCTATGCAAAAGTAAGCACTCACTTAAGTTGTAGGTGCCAGATGATCCCAGAAGTTACAGAAACAAACTTACTAGAACATTTTAAAGAGGAATTAGGAGGTTTAATAAAAAAATTAAAGAGATTCTGAAAATATCCAAGACTATAAAGGCCTTAAAAGACAATATAAAGTACATAGATGAGATGGCAGTGATCATGTTGATTCATATCCATTTTAGCTCTGTAATCTTAGGGTTGCCTAAATCTCAGATTTCAGCTTTTTTATTTACAAAATAAAAATGCCATTTGTTGTGAAAGTCATTCCAAATACATTTTTTAAAAAAATTATTAAATTTGTTGGGGTGAGATTAGTTAGTAAAATTTCAGAGATTTCAAGTATACAATTCGATAATAATCACATATTGCATTGTGTCCACCAAGAATTCTGGAATAATTGCAACTATAAAGACAATTGCAACTATAACTTTATTTGACCATGAAAAAGTTCCAACCTCTTTTGCCATTTACCTGGGAAAAAATGTACTGTGTAAAATATAAACTATGATATGAACCAGGTGCAGATGAAATCTTGTGATAATGTACACAAGAATAATAGATGCATTTCATGTACTAACATATCGAAGACTGCAATACAATAAATTAATTATATTATTAAGAGTCCCAGAAGAAAATAACTGGACAAGCAACTGTAGAATTGAGGGCACTATAATAAGTGGTAAATACAGTATGTGAGTAGCTTTTAAGAAAACCACAAATGGGCCATTACAGTATTATTAAGCTAGCAAGGGGGGTGGGGAGAGCTGTAACTACCTCTAGGCCTGAAGGAGCAAGGTGAGGAAGTGATTGCTGGGAAGCAGAGATGGGAGCTGTATGCAGGGGCATGCACAGGACAGTGGGAACCGGCGGTGACAGAACAGAGGGAGTGTACACCTTGATCTCGTGGCTCTCCTACTTCTATATCCTTCTCATAACTCACACTGGCCAATCCTTTGGAATGTCCATAGAGATGCCCTCTATGCAGGACAGGCTCCTCAGGCCCACGCCTGGTACGTAGGAGGTGGATGTGAAGGACTGATCACTGCATGACTGTATTAAACATTTATCAAGTATTTTTCTTCCAACAAGTATTTTTACTCTTAGCGGTATGTGCCGGTGAGAAGAGTGGAGATGTGAACTAATACGTCTGAATGTGAATTCAAATTCCGTTCTTTCCTAGTTGAGGCACACTAGGCAAGTCAGGTTCCTTGTCTACAACAGCGCCCACAAGTTGGGGACAAAAAAAACTGGAAATACGTGAGGGTTAAGTGGAATTATAAATAAAAAGCACCTATACAAAACTGAATACACAGAAAACATTTAAAAATGTTTTCTTTTACCTTTCTTTTCCCCTATAAATCAAATTTCATTGAGGATACTGTAGTCCATGTCATATATACGTATATGTGTGTGTACGTGTGTACGTGTGTGTGTACGTGTGTGTGTACGTGTGTACGTGTGTGTACGTGTGTGTGTATACGTGTGTGTGTACGTGTGTGTGTGTACGTGTGTGTGTGTGTGTGTGTATGTAGATAAGAACTAAGTTCTAAAAATACCACATCCTAATCATATCACATTCTTTGAAGGCAAGAAAAAATGTGATTCATTTGAAAAGTCTGCTAAACATAATATACTTAGAAACATAAATCATATGCTACAATTGTTTTGTGACATTTTTTATCTTGTGCCAAACGATTCTACACAGAGGAATAAAGCAAACTGATATCATCTGATCGTGGTGTTTACTGTCGTCATGGAATATGCACCTTTGAAAACTGTACTTACCCTTGATTGAGATTTCTAAAAATTAAACATGTATCGAATAAGAAACAGAAATTTCCTATTTGAATTAGTGTTTCAGGAGACATAACTAAAATCCTAACAAATAAATTTTACACTAAACTTTAACCAGTTGTTGACTAAAGGACTAGCCTGTGTTTTAGCACATTTTTATTAAAGAAGGGAATGGGATAACATTATACAATGAAATTCCTCCAGTCCACATTGTGTTAAAAATATTTCAATTAGGAACAGCATTCTTACTAGCATTTCAAAATCATATTGAACCAAAATAAAGTCACTTTTGAGCCATTTCACCTGAATATGAAAAACAAAATAAAGCATAAAGCTATTAGTATCTGTGTTTCCAAAACACTGTTCTCAGCAATTCATTTTGTTCATGTCAACCAAGGGTTGGGTTATAGGGAAAAGTGTTATATCTTTTATTTCAAAATATAAAATTATAGATGTGAGTGAGAAATAAGTAAGTGTGCACTTTGCTAAAATCTGTTTATCCTTCTGTAGATTTTTATAGTGAAACACATGCAATAATACAATTTAAGAAATTTCATATTGAAAATATATTCTAGAGTTATTTTTAAAAGAAAATAAAAAATGCAATTGCAACTAGCACACTTATGTTACAGGATTTTTTATCAGCCTAAATGGTTCAAATATAAACTACCTATTCAAAAGACAAAATATTAAATGAGAAATTTAATTAATAAGACTACCATATAAAACAAGGCATTGATTACTACTAATAATAATTACTCTTGGTTAGTACTAAGTATTAAACTGTTAGACCATAATTGTATAAAAGTAAATATTAGCTAAATCCTACATGGATTATTCAATATATTGACTTTGCTATGCATAATAGAGAATAAATATGTCTCATAATACAGTTTTTTTTTTTTATAATACAGTTTTTAAAAATGATTTTAATATAAGAAGTCATTAAAATCTTCATTTAACCAGAAGACATTTTGTAATAACATGTGTTGCAAAACATTTTCTCATGCCTATGTTATACAAAAACTATAAAAAATGCTTTAACTAAATAGTTTTAATTGTAGAAAGAAACTCTATGTTATTGCCTTACTACATTTTAATTAATATTTTTCAAAACTAGGGGAGTTCCCTGGTGGTGTAGTGGCTAGGCTTCGGTGCTGTCAACGCTGTGGCCTGCTTTCAGTTCCCAGCCAGGGAACTACCCACATATAAAAAATAATAAAAATAAAAAAATAATACAAGAGATCATTTCCTACCAGTGCTTTGTGCCTTTAACAATTAGAGACAAACACACTGCTTTAAAATTGTCACTTGATATAAAGTTTCAATGTATCAATTGTTTACATAGAGCAATGGAAGTCTGTGATCTACTAGATGTTCTTAAAAATTATCTCCATTGTGTCTTGTACTTACTTATGGCCGGGCACATACTGGGGTCTATTTTAATATCTCTATCTAAGGCATAATATTATTAATTGGAGTACTGATCTTTAAATACTTTTGTACATAGATGGGAAGTCGGAGAGTGTGCCAAAAAGTATATAGTCCCTAGTATCAGGAAAAAAATGCCACAGATATGGCATCCTTTCTAAAAGATCTGTTTGTTCATCATTTTCAAATAATTAAAAAGAAAAACTCTACGCGCCTCTACTGAAGCATATCACCAAAAATGAATAATCTATTTTATGCATACACTCTTTAATAACAAGTCTCAAATGGTCATCTTTTCAGATTACTAACTTCATGAATTATTTACTGCTGTCCAATTGCTCAGGAAGTAATGATTTGTCTTTTCACAGACTTGCTCTTACTTCTTAAAGCATAGAGATTTGTTGAGTGAAAATGGTGTGCATGAAAGAATGCTATGATAGTTCACTAAATACTGTTAATACTCTCCTAAATAAACTTAATACTAATGGAAGCAATAATCACTACTCATGTATTTTAAGTGTGGCTATTACTGGAGGGGAATAGAACGCATGCTGATTTCAACTAGATGCGGGTGTCAAAACTCTTCTAATATAGATGGTGACAGGTGTTCTAATGAAGAGGTATGCTCATTGAACATTAATCACATTCTCATTTTAAAGAACAAATATTATGAGGATTATAAACTCATTGTGGTTAATAATCAATTACTAGCACTTAGCACAATTCCGAACAGATCCTGTTTTATAGTCTAGGGGTAAAAGATGAGTAAGACGTAGTAGATTCAGTTTGAAGGCAGGTGGGATTAGATACTATGGAAGCGAGGGGAACAGTTAACTATAGTCTAGTAAACTATTAAAAGTGTAACTAAAAAATGCCCAGAATGTTAATATGGGAATGGATATGGGAAATATTTCAGACAGAGCAACAGAGAAACAACATTATTAAGTGGGTAGAAATTAGTGATGGAGTCTGGGATGGGTAATACAGCATTAGTTCTATTTCTAGCCAAAATAAAAATAAAAGAGGAATGCAGGGTTTTTCCAGGTGGAAGAGAAAAGGGATAATAAACAATAACAGTTTTGGAGCTATTGTTCGTGGGACATGTATGAGTTAATTTTCAGTAAGATCGACACATACAGGGAAACCTAATTGCTATAGAGAGTAATTTCACTATTTAAAAAGGTATCAAGGATGGTAGTAAAATTGTTTTTTTGTTTTTTAGTATCAACAAATATGCACTATATGAATATGTTTTGTAACTAACCCTAACTGTATGTGATTAATCTAACACCTACCTTCTACCAGTCCATTAGTAATAAAATATCAGGGTAAACTGCAAGTTTCTCAAGGCAAATATTTATAATTTTGGTTTAAATCCTATTGTCTTAAATGTGAAAAAATTCCTGAAGGAAAATGCAATGATGACAAAGTATTTCTAATAACATGGAATAGCAAACAACTTTACAATAGCTTGATGTTGATGACAGCTAACATTTATATAGCACGTTCTATGTACCAAGAACTGTTCAAAACCATGATTTGTTTCAAGTTCTTTACATAAATCAATTTATACATCCCTCACGGTATGTTTAAAAATGTCCATTTTACTCAGGAGACATTTAAGTTGAAAGTTGTTTTAACTGGAGAGGATGTGGAGACAAAGGAACTCTGGTACACTGCTGGTGGGAGTGCAAACTGGTACAACCACTGTGGAAGGCGGTGTGGAGGTTCCTCAGAAAATTGGGAATGGAGCTGCCATTCGACCCAGCAATCCCCCTTCTGGGGATCTACCCAAAGAACTTGAAAACCTTTGTCCGCAAAGACTTATGTACCCCAATGTTCATTGCAGCGCTGTTCACAGTGGCCAAAACATGGAAACAACCAAAGTGCCCTGTGACAGATGACTGGATAGAGAAGCTGTGGTACATATACACAAGGAATATTACTCAGCTGTAAGAAAAGATGAAATATTGCCATTTGCGACAACATGGATGGACCTGGAGATCATCATGCTAAGTGAAATAAGCCAGACAGAAAAAACAAAGAACTGTATGACTTCACTCATATGCGGAATATAAAACTGAAAGCAAAGAAAAAAAAGAAATGAACAAACAAATAACCCATGGACACAATCAATAGTTTAATGTTTATTTGGGGACGAGTGGGTTAGGGAGGGGAGAAAGGGGAGGGGGTGGGAGAGGAGTGGGGGAAGCTAAATATAAGGTGATGGAAAGAGAAGTCACATTAGGTGGTGAACTTATTATACAA
>PVJL010005135.1:0-85554 GCA_004026885.1 Lyroderma lyra
CTTTTGTTTTACTATTCCCTACCCTCCCCATCAGTTTGATATGACAAGCACAGGTAAAGGCCAGACTTGAGGACTTATAAATTAGCTACAACTGACTTAAGTATAGTTGCACAGTTAGGAATACCCAGGAGTCACAGCATAAAATAATACCAAACCTAAACCAATCTTACTGCCCAATAGTTTCCTGAACTGATACTCAGTATTCATCCATTAATTAAAAGTCTAAAAGAAACTATTCATAGAAATCACTGATTAAACTATATAAAAATAGCCACCAAAAACCTAGAGGTTTTTTTCTCCTGTGTCTTGGCAAAGGCTATGGCAAAATAAATACCTTAAACAAAGATTTAAAAAGTAGTCATGAACCAAGAAAGTTAGACTATAATAACATTTTATTTTTATATTTCGTCATTTCTGAAATCTAATGTTTCTTATACCTGATGTGTGCTGTTTAATATGACAATGTTTCTTATTTCCTACAAAAACCTTTGAAATCAACAGTTGATCATCAAATTGAGGAAATGTAAGTACTTTTTGTCTAAACTGGATTCCCCCCCCAGAAAGCAGGGTCTAGGACAAGAACTTGCATAAAGGTGTTTTATTATAGGATGTGAATACTAGGACTAGGAATGGGATATTAGGAAAGGTGAAACAGAAAACAAGGGGAAAAGACAGGGGTACAGTTGGTTGCGCTGGGACCACTGGAACCAACTTCAGCTGATCCCACTGGGATTTTCACAGGCAGTTCTGTCCAGCAGAACTTTGTCATGATGGAAATGCAATGTTCTATATGTGCCCTGTCCAACATGGTAGCCACCAGGCATAAGTGGCTATGGGCACTTGAAATACGGCTAGCATAACTGAATAATTTACATTTTAATTTAGTTTAATTAACTTAAACATGTAACTAGTGGCTACTGTATAGAAAAACACAGTTCTGAGGAGTCCTGCAGAATCCACCTCAAAGTTATGAGGTGGGCATAAAAGGTGTGCCATGTAAGTGTTCCTTTTGGAATTTTGTCTGTTTTGTTCACGCATGTGTCCCAAGGTTCTGGAAGAATAACTAACACATAGTGAGCCTTCCATAAATATTTTTTGAATAACTCAATACTAGTTGAGTCCACAAAGTATATGGTTCTCTTTAAAAGAAAGATTGTAGTAGAATAAATTCCATTCAATTAAAAAAGGAAGCAACTATTATACCTAAAAAACAGGTAGTAAGGGGGACTTTGAGGGAAGGAAGGGTGCTGAAATATAATTATGAAAAAGGCAAGATGAAGTCTCTGAAGATTCTTATCCAAAGGACATTTATTAGAAGTCAGTTAAAGGTGATCTTTTTTTCACAATCTACTTCTATTATCAATTAACTGGTGACAGTATATGAAGCAATTCAGTATAATCCTTTGTTTTGATTCTCTGGTTACTGTTACCACAAACAAGATGTAGCCAAGTAGAATTCCAGAAGAAAAGACCATATTTCACCACTGCTGCCAATTCTCTAAAAGAAACAGTCTCCATTTTAAGGCATATTTAAATACTGTATTATCAACTCAGATCTTTGAGTGGACCCACATTAATCTAGATCCTAGGACCTCCAGGTATACATAAGGATCTGTACCTGTCTAATTTATTAAGGGCTTCTCATGTGCTAATCATTTGACATACATTATCTCATTATTATTATTATCCATTTCACAGGTACAGACACTGAAGGCTAAATAACTTGTTCCAAATCATACAACTAAAAAGTGCCAAACTACTTGGAGAGTGTCTTTAAATCTAACAGCTGGGATACTTTCCAGTCTTAGAGCTTTGGGAAGACCTTGCTATGTTCAAGATGGGGTTGGAGCCTTGATTTTTCTTGCCAATGTTTTTTCCCCTATCGGTTCTTATATATAACTTCTGATATGTATAATTCAGTTATTCTGAACTTGAGTGTAGTATGTTAGTCACCAAACTTCATGAAGGCTTGCCAGCAAAAAATTTTTAAAAACAGGAATCATTAGTAATAGTAAACATAGAATCTATACAACAAAAACAACTGGGTTAACCGGCAGGAAGTGGGTTGTTTTAAAACCCTTCCTAGATTTAAAATGAGGACAGTTCATATCAGCAATCTTGGGCTTTGTGTCTCAAAGGTGAATGAAAAGTGGGCTTGGCTACAATGTGAATTTTATCACCCTTACCCTATTCCAAGGTTTTCAAGAAGAGACTCATCAAGAAAGGGCAGTAATGAACCTGTGATTTTCTTTTCTATGGAAGAAAAGGGAGAGATGATGTCAGTATTTATAGCACATACTTTTCGATTTCTTTCTACTTGAATCCACCAGAATTTACTCAGATCAACATTTACTGAGTGCACCCATTACAGGCAAGGGACTGTGCCAGATACCACTTTTCCGATTTGCCGCTAGGAAGTTCTTAATTGTAATTAGACAACTATACCAAGGGCCTTTTTTGGGGGGGTGTTGGCGGGGGTGCGGGGGTAGTTCCCTGGCTGGGGATCAAACCCAAGCCGTGGTGCTGAGAGTGCTGAAACCTAGCCACTACACCACCAGAGAACACCCCCCCACACACACACACACACCAAGAGGCTTTTTTAAATAAGTCAGGTGAAAAACTTTAAATTACTTGAGCAAGGAAATCCAGTTGCAAAACCAGTGTTTCCTTTTAAAGCAGGTGAGATCTAGGATGGGGGTAGGGAAAAATCTATTGTTCTTAGAACAGTCAGGTCAAAACCACAGTCTGAGGAGTGCCCAAAGTTGGTGATTTAATTCTAAAACCTCTAAGTAAAGTACACAATACTTTATGTTTTGAAAGACTTACATATATGGCTTATTTTTCTTTCTCTATCTATATAATTAATTTTAGTTCTTCCTGACTTTGAATTCCAAAATTCTGGACGATTTTCAAGCAAACAAAAATCTTCTTTCTAAAGGTAATGAGAAACTTCAAAGAAGTAAAGAACAAGCTGATGGTTGTCAAAGGGGAGGAAGGTGGGGGCATGGATTAAAAAAATTTTTTTTAAAGGTCCATTTTCATGGTCACATTAAAAAAAAAAGGTACTGTGATGGAAGGAGAACTGACTCTGGGTGGTGAGTACACAATGCAACACACAGACGATGCATGTAGAATTGTACACCTGGAACTTAATGTAATTTTTACTAACCAATGTCATCCCAACAAATTTAACAATAAAAAAAAGTAACATGAGAAAATGAGGAAGTAATTTCCAAAAAGAAAAAAGAAGTTGAAATGAAAATGGCATGTTTTGTATTTTTCTATTATAAAAAATTGTTCAGGGAATCCCCTGGTGGTGTAGTGGCTAGGCTTCGGCACTCTCAACGCCGTGGCCTGGGTTCTATTCCCAGCCAGTGAAGTGACCCCCTACCCCCGCCAAAAAAAAAGTGTGCGTTGGTGGTATAGTGGTGAGCATAGCTGCCTTCAAAAAAAAAAAAAATCAATGTAAAAAACATCCAAACCATGTAAAAATATGGAGTATAAAATATTAATATCAAAAGTTAAATTCTCCGAATAACCAGTTAACATTTTAGATATCATTCAAGACATTTATCTATGCAATTAGGTAATTTTACACAAATGAAATTATGTTGTTTACAATCTATTTTTTCCCCACCCAAAGATTTTTCTTGTCCTGTATTCTACAATATCGATGTACCATAACACATTTAATCATTTTTTTTCTGAGGCTTATTCTCTGTGTCTCTAGAATGAATACTACTGGACCTAGGCCACAGAGTTGTAAAGATTTTATAAAATAGTACTTCACACAAAAACACAATAAATTTTAGTCATCATTATTATCCCTATTACTGATGGATAGTTAGATAATTTCTACTTTATTTTGCTATTTACAACTAATGGCTAAAAGACTAATCTTGAATATATTTGGAAACCAGTAAAATGGTATATGCAAATTTTTATAAGTGGAATTTCCTATAAGTAAAAAGGTATTGCCAAACTGTCCATGGTTGAGCCAAAGGACTTTCATCAAGTTTACCGGATTACCCATTTCTCCTATTATCAATATTTAAATATTTCCCAATCTAAATTTAAAACTCGATAGTTTTAAAATTACTGTTGCGACTGAATGTATTTTTCTGTGTTTATTGGTCGGTTGTCAATTGTTCCTGTATTTTGCTCATTTTTCTGCTTTTCCCCCACCTTGGTCTTAGCTGATTTTATAACTTTGCTCTCCAGTTGTTTAAATTGGTTTGTTTGTTCCCTTATTGTTGATAGGAATCCAACGGTTTTTGATGAGAACACCTGTTAAGGTGTATAACTGGCTTAAAATTCAGCTCCGCTTTTGTCCTAGCTGTGTGACCTCTAGAAAGTTACTTAACATCTTGGATCTCCAACACCTCATCTGTAAAAACATGGATTATAGTCTCTAAATTTCAGGGATCCTGTGAGATTATATTCCAGGAGGAAGGGGACTTGGCACCTTGTGCTTAGTTTTGACAAATAAAAACAAATCGGCTTAGATGGGAAGAGACTTTCATTAGAAAGACTACTACAATAGGGAGAGCCTTCTGCTCTCAGAAGTCTACAAGTGGCTCACACAGAAAAAGCTCTTGTGTTTTTACAGAGTAAAGGAAGGGCAAGCTGAAATAAGCAAGATCTCTGGAGGGTAAGGGACCCCAGTGGGATCTGACAGGAGTGTCCCGCTGTGGTCAGCTGGTGCCCAGGAGAAGCTAACTGGGGACAGAGTCCACTTTTTTAGTATTTGCTCCATTTTAGAGGCAAGCAAGAGTCCAGGGGCCTACAGGAGAGAGAGAAGCCTGACTAAAGTTTGGTCAAGACACAGCAGCCAGTAAGAAATGAGCAACTGTGAACACTGGGCCAGGTTTTACCCATTAAAAGTATGCAGTGTCTTCTATTAGCATGTGACAGACTGTGGGCTCAAGAGAACCGATCATTCTGAAGGCTGATGAGTAATCTGCAGACCACCCCTGAAAGACAGAGCCAAAACAGCCCATCAATCACACGTGGGAGGCACAAAACTACTACGTCCCCACCTGCAGTTTTCCAAAGAAAAACTCCATCCTAGCAGTGATGGAGTCATCTTAAGTTCTTCAATCACTGAAGGTGCTCACACGTTAGTACCTCATCCTAGGCAAACAGGGCTCCCCTCCACAAGTTTGCAGACTATGCACATCACACCGTCTTCCTATTGAACACCTCAGAAGAGAAGGCACACCCATTACCCAAAGCTCAGTAGATTTCCAGCCATCGGATACTTGAACTTGAGCCAAGGCCAAGTCGCTTAAGACTCAAAACCTGCACACCTCCCCATGAGACGCGGCCAAGTTGTGGGCTGCTAGGGGTTCAGTGGTCAACTGAGCCACCCACCCCAGGGCGCAGATTTAGAAAGAAAAACGGCTCTCGGAGAAGGAAACCTGATCATTACCACGCTCTGCAAGTGGACTCGACAGACAGGCAGTAAGCCCTCGCTGGGACGCGGCGGGAGGCGAAGAACATTTAGAGACTAATCCAACCAATTCCTTCCCTTTAGGAATCCCCCAAGCTGCGGGCGGGGCAGAAACAGCTGTGTGGGGGGAACAGAAACTGAAGAGGCATCAAAACATACTCGGACGTGGCAAGTGTTCTAGGAGCTGCGGCGGCAGAGGGGTCTCCCCGCCTGGGAGCCCTCCGACCACGGTCTGGGGAAAAGGGTCTTCTAACGAAACAAATGGACCTGCCCGGCTGGGGCGGCGAGTTCCCGCAGAAACCCCCCAGACTTTGTCCGACTGCCCCACCCAGGTCCACAAGCCCCGAAGTCGGCTTCTTTCCTCAGGGTCCCCAACCCCAGACGCCCCATTCCTCCTTCCTCCATCTCTGGTATCGGTCCTGGGCGCCCCCTCCTCAGGTCCACCACCTCTGGTGCCTCCCACGTCAGGGGGCACTTCCCCGCCTCAGACCCCCTGCTCAGGAGGGCTCTTGGCCGCAGGTCCTCCCTCCTTGGGCGCCCCCCAACCCCCTGCAGGTCCACCCCTTCTGGTGCCTCCCGCGTCCTCCGCTTTGGGTCCTCTTTGAGGCCCCCTGCTCCCTGCCCCAGGGCGCCCTCTGTCAGGCCTGCAGCCCCCGCCTCGGGTGGCCGTCCCGCAGCCCCCCAGCCCTTGCTACCTCGGAAGCGGTCCAGCACCCCGGAGTCACTGAAGTCATTATGCCTCAGGAACAAGCACACCTCCTCCGGGCCCCAGGTCTTGCTGTCGGGGTGGAGTTCGGGGCTAGGGGACCTCGCCGCCGCAGCAGGAGGGGTGTTCGGCTGCGTGCTCGGACTGCCATCATATCGGGGCCGTTTGGGGGTCCGCTCGGAGTCGGCTGTCTGCATGGTTACACCTGACGCACGGCGCAGCACACTGCAGGACCGCGGTGCCCGGCTCGGGCGCAGGCGCACTGAGAGCCCCACGCGGGCGGCGAGTCAGCTCGGCGTTGCCAGCCGCCGGGCCTCCCGCGCAGGCGCACTCACAGCTCAGACGGCCCAGCTACTTCATCCGATGATCCTCAACCTGATCAGCGAGAAGCAGAACAAAGGGTGGTGCTAGTAAGTGCGGGGGCGAGGAGAGCGTTTGCCCAGAATCCTGGAAATCCGGCCACCGTCCGGAGCAGGGGCTTTTATGGGGAATTGAGGGTATCTTCCTCCCAGTGGGTACCCCAGGCTTACCGGTGTCTTGTATCCCCCAAACTTAAAAGAAACCCAAAGGGCCACCAGGCTGCCAGCATCTTCCCAATTAAGAGAAACATGGGCAAGAAGCTGAACTGGAAGACCCTGGAATGATTTCAAATCTGATGTGAAGGTGTCTTCTTGCATTTCACAAGTTCTACAGTATTTCTGGGCCGTCAGGGGGCCCCTACGGATGCCTATCCGTGAATTCTTAGCCTATCTTCAGGTTTCCTTATAGAAGCTGACTTCAAACTTCTCTCCAAAAGGATTCTCAGCTCCTCTGTCCATCCCAACCCCCTGCCCAAAGGAAAAGAAATGGCCAATCTGATTAATTATTTTTATCTTCAAGGATTTTTATTGCCTGGTGGTAACAGCTTGTGAAAATGGCAGGCATCTCCACCTCACTTTAATCACTCTAGGGCAAGATCCAAACTACCCTATAAATCCTGGTCCACATAATTAACTGTTAAAAGGACTACCACCACCACTACTAAGGCCAATACATCTTCTTATCAATCCAGCCATAGACCCATTTAGGTGATAAAGGATGAATGAGGCAGATAATTATCAAGCAGCATGAAGGAATAGGCAAGTAATAAGCAAAATATTCTTAGCAAACACTGAAGAGCTTTACTGTGTGCCAGGCACTGATCTAAGGGATTTACAAAGATTTATTTATTTAAGTATCACAGTTACATCTTAGGATGTAAGAACTGAGGCATAATTTGACTAAGGTCACACAGGAAGTCATGAAACCTGGATTTAAACCCAGGCAATCTAACCTGCTTCCAAAATCTGTGCTCTTAATTACTTGCCAACAATTGCTTATTATGGCAGTTTTAACATAAAAGTATTTTATATTGGTTAACTCAAATTTTTAAATTGCTTCCTTGTCCCCTAGACCAGTGGTTCTCAACCTTCCTAATGCCATGACCCTTTAATACAGTTCCTCGTGGTGTGATGACCCCCATAAAATTATTTTCGTTGCTACTTCATAACTGTAATGTTGCTACTGTTATGAATCGTAATGTAAATATCTGATATGTGTTTTCCGAGGGTGTTAGGCGACCCCTGTGAAAGGGTCGGTCGACCCGCAAAGGGGTCGCAACCCACAGGTTGAGAACCGCTGCCCTAGACCCATGGGAGAAAGTATAGGGAGGTATACTTGCCTTCTATCTGCACAGAAGGGCCAGGCCTACGAAAACACACCCTTAAGCCCCAGAATAATGTGAGGAAAACAACGACAGTTGTCAAAACTTGTGAAACCAAAATAAGGGGAAAAAGAGACAACAAATAGCGTGTGTGTGAAAGACCTATTTCAACTTGGAAGTGGCTGGTTTGAAAACTTGTGTTTATAAAACTTGTGGGAAAGTCTGCACTGGCAGCAGAGTTTCCTGGCCAGGAAAGGGTGATATAAGTAGAGTGTTATGTTGAATCAATCGGGTTTGCTCAAAATCAGTTGCTTTTGAGAACTTTACTTTTCTATTTGTTTTTGTTTGTTAAAGAGTACAATTTATTATTTATTATTTTTCCTCTAATGCCCTACTTTCTAGGGGCCCTAGATCTTGTGCAAGGTGTTGTTACTTGCTTAAGGTCACATGGCTGGTAAGTGACAGCATCAAGATTTAAAGCTGACTCTAAAATTTCAGCACTTTCCAGCTTGCCACTTCATTTAACTCCACTGACAGTCTTGGCAATCCTATTCCATCCAGTTGCTCCACTACCTGGAAACAAATACCTACTAGATACAGGCCCTGTGCTCTGTTTGCTCCTATTGAGAGAGAAATGAGTGTTTAAGCTCCTCTCTGATCTCACCATGTTAGGACTAGAAAGACTATACATTCAATTAATTTAAGCCCCATTGCTTAATAACCTTAAACACTCTCAGCAAGTCATGCTTGCCCCCCGCCCCAGCTACTTCTCACCACCTGGATGAGCTAGGCAATTTTATTTCTGGTAGCATTAGTGTTGTGGTTTTACGTCTTCCCACAGCTTCCTCTTCAAGCAGTGCTGCTGTTTCTCAACCAGCTATCACCCACCCTCCCTGGTCCTCTCTTACTTCCTCTTCACCCTTTACTGAACCTAACCTATTCAAGATACTCTTTTTTTTGGTCTGCCCAAATCCCAAAGCCAATCCAAAAATTCTTCTTTTTTTTTTTTTTTTTTTTTTGGTGGTGATTCTCTGGCTGGGAATTGAACCCAGGCCATAGTGTTTGAGAGCACCAAACAAAGCCCAGCCACTACACCACCGGGGAACCCAAAAATTCTTTAAGAAAAAAAAAAGTATTGATTTTTCGTCTGATAAAAATAATGCTCAAGAAAGAAAACTTAGAAAACAAAATGTGTGTATATGTACATACAGATCCAAAGATCACCTCCTGGTATATGCCTAAGTCTTTTTCTATTTGTAGATATAGATACTTACCTCCAGGTTGGGCAATTATTTGAAAAATGGAGCCCTGGTAGAATGACGATAGTTTTCAATTCCCAGCCAGGGAACTACCCGCCCCCAAAAAATAAATAAAAATTAAAAAAATAAAAAATTTAAAAATGACAATAGCTACCATATTTGAGTACCTACTATGAGTCAGACATTCTACTTGTGCTTTACCTTATATCCATAATTTCTAATCCTTTTAACAACCTCATTAGATGGATAATATTCTAGTTGGGCTTGTTTGGTTACTAACACATTTGTTCATTCGTTCAACAAATATTAAATATTTACTGGGTACTTACTAATTTGTCTGGCACCTGAGACACATTAATGAGCAAAAGAAACAAAAATCCCTTCCCCAGTGAAACTTATATCCTCGTGAGGGGAGACTGGCAGTGAATAATATAATTAACAATAATGAACACGTCAGAAGTTGGTGCTACGGAGAAAACATTTTTTATAAAGAGCAGTGGAGGGGGATAGGGTCATATTTTCAGACAGGGTGGTCATGACAGGCCTTTTGAAAAGGTAACATTCAAGCAGAAACCTGAAGGAGATGAAGGAGTCAGCTGTGCAGATAGCTGGAGGAAAAGCATTCCAGACAAGAGAGCAGCGAAGTCTTTGAAAGGGCAAAGGCTTTGAAGCAAGAGCATGCCCAGGGTTGACAACAGCATGGAAGCCTGTATGGATGGACAAAATGAGTAAAAAGGGAAATGCAAAGCGATGAGGTCAAGGAGAGAGCAAGCCGAGTAGGAACATGAGGGTGACAAGCTGCCAGCCACTCTGAGGTCCCACCCTTATGGCTCCACATCTAGGGCTGAGGAAAGCCCATGCTCCTCTAGTTCCAGCAGAAAATTATAAGGGGATGACTTCGACAAGCTTGCATTGCCTTCATTCCACCAGGTCACATGTTACCCCTTGAGTGAGAGGGCAAGGTCTTGTATCAGAAAGAAGGAAATTAGTTTTTAAGCCCGCATGAGTTGGATTTTCTCCTGTATGTTTTGAATTTTTGGATTTTTCTCACATATCCAGCTGAAAACGTTGCTGATGCACTTCACAACTTCAACATCTGACAGGGCTCTCTTCAGCTATCCAGTGTTAAGTGACTAATTTTTTTTTTCCTTGTAGTTACACTTGTATCCATTCCAATCTAGTCTGATTCCTCATCATGCATGCCCTACTGTCCCTTGTGAATATCACCGTCAGCCAAGTTCACAAAGGTTGTTTTTTGTTTCTTTGTTTGTTTTTTGTATGTGGGTAGCTCCCTGGTGGGGAATAGAACCCAGGCCACAGCGCTGACAGCGCCAGTGCCGAAGCCTTAAGCCACTACACCACCAGGGAATGCCCCACAAAGGTTCTTTTCTCTGAGCATTTCCTTGCCACTCACTGAGTGTACCCCAGTCTTAGGAACTGAATTGTGTCCTGCCCCCTCCCCCAACCCCACCCTTCAACGCCCTCCTCCTGCCAACACACACACACCAAATTATAATACATGTTGAAGCCCTAGCCCTCACTATGACTATATTTGGAGACTGGACCTTTAAAGAGATGATCAGGTTAAATGAGGTTATATTGGTGGGGCCCTACGACTGGTATTCTTGTAAGAATAAGAGACACCACACAGAGATCGCTCCCTTTCCCTGTGTACACACAAGTACTATGAGAAAGGAACTTCCTATTGTTTAACTCACCCAGTCTATGGTGTTTTGTTATGGTAACCCTTGCCAACTAACAATACACATGGCCAACACGTTTATACTATGTGACATCCACTCCTGTGTTGATGGCCTAAGGTTGGACATTTTTGATTTAGTGGTTTACAATCTTCGTGCCCCAGGCTTCTGATGGCCATGAAGTTGGTTATTACCAAGAACCCTTATGCTATTGGATATCATGCAAAATGAAGTCTCACACATACTCTCAGTATGTCATCATTATTGACAAAATACACATTGATTCAAGTGTTACAGAAGGCTTCCACCATTTTTTTTTACATTCCTTCCTCAAGTTAAATACCTTCTTTCCATAGTGAGCCTTCTTATTTAAAAAACTTGACCCTCATCTCAAGAAGAAGGTCTGAAGGTATTCCTCTGCTTGAGACTTGTTAATCACTGTGATTAACAAGGAAAACAGTTTCAGAACTTCTATCAAGGTGGTACTTAAAGCCAGTAACCTGGGTGGGACTGGCTGATTTGTCTCTGGAGTTATATTTGCATAATGAGCATATTATATTTATATTGTGACTTAAAGCAGATCAATAAACATAGTATTAAGATACTCATTCACATTTTCTACAAGACTGAAAACCTCTATTATCCCTATGAAAGAGATGTGTCATTTATATTTGAGGTGGCTGCAGGGAAGTGAACTTCTCTATCTAGTGTGTTCTGAGTATCAGGGAGGAAACAGGCCTAAATTCTGAGGAGGAAGAGGAGAGCCATGTTTCTTGGGGAAGATCCTTGGGGAAATGGTTAAAGTGGCAGTGAATCTTAGGGGCATTGGTGGAAGCTGGAGTTAAGGCTTCTAAGGCAGTAAGTTTATGGAAGGCACAGCAAAGGAGGTTCCCAGGAGGCAACTGGGAGGGAAGTGTTTGGTAGAAAAGAGCCCAAACACCGGGCGGTAGTGACAAGCTTTATTAAGCGACCTGCTGGGCTGTCTCGCAATGGGAGAGCAGCAGCTCTGACTGTTGGGAGGGTAGTTATATAGGTGGGAGGGTTTGGCAGGCAAAATGCAGAGGGAAGTATAGGTGGCTTTTTTTTTTTTTTTTAATTTTTTATTTTAATGTGGGTAGCTCCCCGGCTGGGAATCAAACCCAGGCCGCAGCATTGACAGTGCCAAAGCCTTAGGACTACACCACCAGGGAACTCCCTAAGTGGCTACATCTGATTGGTCAGGGATAGGTTTCAATTTCCCGGGATAGGTTTCCATTTCCCGTAATAGATTTCCATTTCCCAGGCTAGTTTCGGTTTCCCGAGCTAAGCTGAGTCATCGTAGGGTAAAGGAAGAGAAGGAGAGGTCAACTGATTAAGATGGCGGCTCGGGGGCCATTTTATGCTGAATCCATCAGTGTTAACCTAAATTGTGAGGAAGCAAAAATCACACAAAGAGAAAGAAAAGTGTTTATTTAAAAAGAACTGTAATCCAAGCCTGCTGATTCTGTTAGCAACCCAAATATCGTCCCCCTGGGGAGCAAAAGTCAGAGGTTTCTAAGGGCAAAAGGGGGGAAGTTTGCGTTTAAGTCATTCACAAAGAATTTAATTGGTACTGGAGGGAGAAAGTTAGGCTTGTCTAAACAGAAATGATTGCTAGGGCTATCACTAAGTAAAAGTCCTTATCTCTGACAAGTTGCAGATGTTCTTATTTCGGAATATTTATAGTTTTGCCCAGTTCAAAATTTCAGGTTTCATCTGGTGAGGATGTGCATAAGATCTGCTTCCTTAGCTGATATGGGCCAAGCAAGGCAGCCCTCTCCCCACTGATAGAAAAGAGCCGAAACACCGGGCGGTAGTGACGAGCTTTATTAAGTGACCTGCTGGGCTGTCTTGCAATGGGAGAGCAGCAGCTCTGACCCTTGGAAGGGTAGTTATATAGGTGGGAGGGTTTGGCAGGCAAAATGCAGAGGGAAGCATAGGTGGCTACTTCTAATTGGTCAGGGATAGGTTTCAATTTCCCGGGCTAGGGTGAGTTTCGGTTTCCCGAGCTGAGTCATCGTAAGGTAAAGGAAGAGAAGGAGAGGGCCACTGAATAAGATGGTGGATCGGGAGCCATTTTGTGCTGAATCCATCACCCACCTCACTATAAGTTTCTCTTCCCTAGTTCTTTAGCTCAGTTTCACCTTCTTCCTAGTCTAAAGTTTAACTCACCCTTTCAATCAGTTTTCTTTCAACTCTAGCTTAAAAAACAGATTGCTCTGAGCTTGAATCATGGAATGTCTTCATCATGTCTCCTGCTTCAGACAATTACCCCAAAACTTAAAACAATAGGCTTTTAGCCTGTATCTCCCAGATACCCTTTGCCCAGGTTTGAGCTAATTATTCAGAGAAAAACTTGTAGTTTGTGTTTGCTGATTGTATTCCCAAAATGTCCAGTCTCCAGCCTTGATCAGTAATCCTAAAATTTGTGATGTGTGATGATAAAACTTAGTTGGGGTTGCTAGACTTTAGCTAATTATCCTGGTGGATGTAAATCTATGCTTGTTAATTGTATCATCCCCAGACCATTCCTGGATAGGCAGTGACATGTGGGTAGCCAGTGAGTCCAAAGTCAGCAGGATGCAAACTCCACCCTGCAATGGTGATTTTGAGGCCTGCTTTTCAGACCAATGCTTTTGAATCTTTTAACTGGGTCTGGTTCTCCTTATCTAGGGACCATTGGAATGCAGATGTCACCTGGCCAGGCTTCCAGCCCATCTCAACCAAAGAAGTCAACATAGCGGATCTTGAGACCCCTTCCCCACTTTTAGATCAAATAGGGTGAGAGCTCAGTGGATCCCCAGTAGGTAGGGGCAACGACCATCCTCAGCAGGAAGCAGATACAGAAGATGAGACCTCTAGCCCCTCAGCTTTCATGAAGATTTGTGGGAATCATGTCTCTCAAAGACAATGTGAAGAAGGCAGGTAGAATGTGGGGGTCTTGGGACCCCTCCCATGAGACTTGCCCTGCTGGAGCAGCCACCGCTGCCTTGATACCACCCTTTCACTAGTAATCCCCACCCCAAGGGAAGACAATCACAGGAGGTAACTGAGTTTGGAAAGGGGACATGGACAATAAAAAAGGTGATGTCACGGCCCCCATCAATCAAACCTGTCAATCAAGAGACCACACAGAAGACAATACAAGCTGCCCCAGCCTCGTAAATCAGGGCTCCTGAGCCACTCTCCTTGCTCGAGCCCGCTCCTACCTCTTTGGAGTGTACTTTCTCTTCAATAAACTATCTTGTTTCCTCTCGACACTCTGGTGTGTGTCTTGTTCAATTCCTTGCTCAAGATACCAAGAACCTGGACACCATGCCTACAAGGGCATCCCACTTTCCGGTAACATAATGGCCTCCTGGCCTCATTTTAAGGCCACTGAAGTGACTCCATTTTATTTCACATTTCCCAGAAGGATTGAGCGAAGGGAGAGGATTGTTACTGGAACATGGAAATGTTTCGACAAGCTGAGTTTCTTCTGTGTGTGATGGGTAAGAGAAGATCTGCTCCAAAATAGAAACGACAAATGAAGATGTTTCCCAAGGCAAAGGAAAAGAGAACCTTGAGGGAGAAGACAGTCTGGGACATTCCAGAGTAATAAGCCTGAGATACAGATGTAAATCTGAGTCACCCCAAGACTATCAAAAGACCTGGTAGAGTTTACAGATTAAACATTGGGTTACTGTCCATCCATGGATGAATGAATGAGCAAAATGTGGTGTATGTACACAATAGAATAATATTCAGACTTTAAAGGAAGTAAATTCTGACATGCTACAATGTGAATAAACCTTGAGGCTATTATGCTAAGTGATATAAGCCAGTCACAAAAGAACAAGTACTGTATGAATCCACTTATGTGAGATGCCTAAAGTAGTCAAACTCATAGACTGAAAGTAGACTGGTGGTTGCCAGGGGCTGGGGTGAGGGGGGAAAGGGGAGTTGTTTCAGTTTTGCAAGACGGAAAATGTTCTGGAGACTGGTTGCACAACAATGTGAATATACTTAATGCCACTGAACTGTATACTTAAAAATGGTTAAATGGTCATTTTTTTTTGGGGGGGAGGGTTCCCTGGCTGGGAATCAAACCCAGGCTGCACTGTTGAGAGCACCAAAGCCTAGCTGCTGTACCACCAAGGAACCCCCTAAATGGTAAATTTTATGTTATGTATATTTTACTATATAAAAACCCCAACCTCAGGAGTTATTTTCTTTTCTTGTCATTGATGCCAAATAATCTCACCTGTGTATAATATTAATTACTCCACCTGGAATCTATTAATATTACCATTAATCCTTTTTGGAAAGTCATCTTTCTTTTTTTTTTAATTCGTTTTTATTGTTAGACTTATTGGGGTGACATCTGTTAGCAAGGATTACAGAGGTTTCAGGCATACAATTCTACAGTGCATTGTCAACTTGATGTATAATAAGTTCACCACCTAATGTGACTCTTTCCATCACCTTATATTTAGCTTCCCCCGCTTCCTCTCCCACCCCCTCCCCTTTCTCCCCATCCTATCCCCCTTGTCCCAAATAAACATTAAACTATTGATTGTGTCCATGGGTTATTTGTTTGTTTGTTCATTTCTTTTTTCTTTGTTGCTTTCAGTTTTATATTCTGCATATAAGTCGATGTCATGCAGTTCTTTGTTTTTTCTGTCTGGCTTATTTCACTAAGCATGATGATCTCCAGGCCCATCCATTTTGTTGCAAATGGCAATATTTAATCTTTTCTTACAGCTGAGTAATATTCCATTGTGTATATGTCCCACAACTTCTTTATCTAGTCACCTGTCGCAGGGCACTTTGGTTGTTTCCATGTTTTGGCCACTGTGAATAGCACTTCAAGAAGGGGGGTTGCTGGGTCATATTGTAACTCCATTCCCAATTTTCTGAGGACCCTCCACACTGCCTTCCACAGTGGTTGTACCAGTTTGCACTCCCACCAGCAGTGTACCAGAGTTCCTTTTTCTCCACATCCTCCCCAGCACTTGTTATTCCTTGTCTTGTTGATAATAGCCATTCTCACAGGTGTGAGGTGGGAGCTCATTGTGGTTTTGATTTGCATTTCCCTGATAGCTAATGAGGATGAGCATTTTGTCATATGTCTGCTGGCCATTTATATTTCTTCATGGGAGAAGTGTGTGTTTAGTTCTGCCTACTTTTTAATTGGGTTGTTTGTTTTTTCGTTGTTAAGTCTTATTAGTTCTTTATATATTTTAGATATTAGACCCTTATCTGATGCATTATTTGCAAATATTTTCCCCCATTCAGTTGGCTGTCTCTTTGCTTTGTTGATGGTTTTTTTTTTTTTTTTTTTTGCTGTGCAGAAGCTTTTTAGTTTGATATAGTCCCATTCATTTATTTTTGCTTTTACTTCCCTTGCCTTTGAGGTCAGGTTCATGAAGTCTTCCTTGAGTCCTAGATCTTTAAGTTTAGTACCGATGTCGTCTTCTATACAGTTTATTGTTGCAGATCTGATATGAAGGTCTTTAACCCATTTTGAATTAATTTTTGTATATGGAGAGAGTTCATAGCTCAGGTTCATTCTTTTGCATGTTTTTCCAGTTTTCCCAGCACCACCTACTAAAGAGGCTTTCTTTTCCCCATTGTATGTTTTTTGCTCCTTTATCAAAAATTATTTGTCCATAAATTTGTGGATTTATTTCTGGATTTTCAGTTTTGTTCCATTGGTCTATATTTCTGCTTTTCTGCCAATAACAAGCTGCTTTGACTATTGATGCTTTGTAATATAAATTGAAGTCAGGGAATGTAATGCCACCAGCCTTATTCTTTTTGTGTAGTATTGCTTTGGCAATTTGAGGTCTTTTATGGTTCCATGTAAATCTGATAATTCTTTTATCTATTTCACGAAAGTATGATTATGGGATTTTAATGGGTATTGCATTAAATCTGTAGATCGCTTTGGGCAGAATGGACATTTTAACAATGTTATGTCTTCCTATCCATGAACAGGGGGTATTTTTCCACCTCTTAAAGTCTGTTCCAATTTCTGGAAAGTCATCTTTCTTATGAAGCCATCCCTGAATGGGACTCTCTACAGGCCCAGAGTTAGGTGACCCTCTGTGGTTCTTCTTCTGTTCTTATTTACCAGTCTTAGGTGTTTACTTAATTCAGGGATTGGCAATACTGACATCTTTGTTGTGGGGGGCTCGACTGTGTATCGTAGGATGTTTAGCACTATCCACGGCTTCTCCTCACTAGATATCAGTAGCACCCCCTCCACCCAACTGTGACAACCAAAATTGCAAAAATGTCTCTAGTCATTGCCAAATGTCCCATAAGGTGGTAAATTACCCCAAGAGCACTAATCTAATTAGTCTTTCATTTCAATCTACCCATCCTCTAATTCATGCCTTGTACATCTTGTAGCATAGGCATTACGTGGGAGCTTGTTAGAAAAGTAGAATTTCGGGCCCAACCCCAGATCTATGAATTAGACTGTGTTTTTAATAAGATTAACAATTCCAGGTAATTCCTAAATTCTAAATTTGAAAAGCACTGCCAGGTCTCTTACTTGGAACTGAGGTTAAAAACAAAATTCCTAGATCCTTCCTCTGTTGATTCTTATTCCTTTGGTTAAGGGTAAGGGCCTAGAATTCTGTATTGTTAATATGTATCTCAGGTAATCATTATCTTTGGGCAAGTTAGGGAATTGCTGCTCTAAAATAAACATTAGATTTTTGTCATTATCCACTTAAAATTATAACTTCTGTAGTGGCTCCTCATGGCCTATGGCAGTGGTTCTCAACTTTAAGCACTCACCTAGGGAGTATTTAAAAATTCTGATTCTACACAGTTCCCGAAACCAAGTACTCAGAAATCTCTGGGGGATTTAATTGGTTTTGGGAACTGTCTAGTATCAGGATTTTTAAAATCTAATTAACATGTTTTTCAAAGTGTCCAAGTTGTAGCCAATGTTGAGAACCAGTGGAAATGATCAAGCCTGAGCTCCTCAACCTGACTTAGAACGCTCAATTAGGGGGAAAAAAAAAAAAAAAAAAAAAAAAAGGAAAACACAACTAGCAAAGTCCCTACCTACCTTTCCAGCCCTACTTTACATCGCACTTTTGCATTTGCACACGCTACACTCCAACTTCTCTAACTACCTGCAATTCCCAAACCTATAGTATGTTCATGCCTCTGGGCCTTTGTAATAGGTTGTGCTCTGTGAATACTTTTGCTACCTTGAAAAACAGTTAGTTATTCATCCCTGAGGACTAAATTGCCAGTCAGCCTCCCATTTAGGGTGATTTTAAATTACCTGACACACTTGCCCAGGCAGAGTGAATCATTCCCTTCCCTCTTTGCATAGAGCTCTATTACTATACTTATCACATTATATTAATGGGCTACAAATATATCTTGAGGACACGAACTATGCCTGCTTCATGTTTTTATTTCCAGCACCTAGTAAAGGGCCAAGAATGAAGTAGGTAGCCAATGTTTGTTGACTTAGTGAAAGCACTGTAAAGGAACAAAATTAAAACAAATAGGACTAGGAATATTACCTTTTTTAAAAAACCGAAAATCTGATTTAATATAGTCTAACCACATAAAAACTTTAATTAGGGAGTTCCCTGGTGGTGTAGTGGCTTAAGTCTCAGCACTTTCAATGCTGTGGCCTGGGTTCAATTCCCAGCCAGGGAACCACCAAACAAACAAACAAACAAACCTCAAAAAAACAACAAAAAAAACCTTAATTAGAAGATAATTTTTAAGCAGTGAGTCTCATCTGGAGAAATATACCTGAAAACACTCTTGAGAGAAATAAACTTTTCCTTAATTCAGTATCATAATTTGGTCCACATATTTATTCTAAGGCCTTGAATAAATGTTTCTTAAGGCCATGTTTCTTTACATGTGTCTAAGGCATTTTTAAAATTGAGGTGAAATTCACTTAACATAAAATTAACCATTTTATGTCTTTTTTTTTTAATTTATCTTTATTATTTTTTTATGTGGGTAGGTCCCTGGCTGGGAATCGAACCCAGGCCACAGCGTTGATAGCACCGAAGCCTTAAGCCAATACACCACCAGGGAATGCCCCAAGATTAACCATTTTAAAGTGTCATTTATTAAAATTTGGTGTCATTTATTATTATGGTAAATTCACAATGTTATATAACCACCATCTATATAGTAAGTTCCAAAATATTTTCATCACCCCAAAAGAAAGCCCTGTACTCATCAAGTAGTCAGTCCTACAAGCGTTCACCTAGGAAGTATTTAGAAATCTCATTCTTGGAGTTCCCTGGTGGTGTAGTGGCTAGGCTTCGGCACTCTCAACGCGGAGGCCTGGGTTTGATTCCCAGGCAGGGAACTACCAAAAAAAAAAAAAAAAGAAAAAAGAAAAAATCTCCTTCTCTTTGGAGCCCCTGGAAACCACCAGGAACATTAAATTTTAAGTTACACTAGATATTTAAAAGATATAAAACAGATATTTGAAGAGATGTGGATGGCTGCACAACTGCTTCTAGCCACATAGAAAAGAGCATGAGAACAGTTTTTTCAATAATCTCAAAAACTCCAATGTTTTATTAACAATTTTATGTACATTGATATCAAGTCTTGAAAGTTGATAAAAACATGTCCAGAGTTTCTTATATAGTCAATGTACAAATGCTCACTTATAATTTTCACATTAATAATGAAGATGAGTGCTTGCTTTGGTAGTAACATATACTGAAATAATGAAGATGAAAATGACACAATTGTTATAGCTACATAAAAATATATACAAGGATTCAAGACACACTTGATGTTATTTGGCTTATAACATGTATAGATACTACACAAAAAAAGGGGATGCAATTTACAGAAAAGTAAAATACAACTAAAATCACTTTTCTTCTTACAATTTAAAAATAAAATTCCTGACAATAATAATTACCAATTTACAGCCAAATATAAGACTAACTCAAATTAGTCAGGGTTAGACATAGGTTAAGATAAACACTATGCATTTCAAAAAATAATATTTTTCAGTTAAAAAATATACATTTGATAATAATTTTCTCAAAAATAATTAAGAATGGCTTATCCATGTCCTTCCAATTCTGCAAACACACTAGAAAAAGTGAACAGTGAAAAGGTGATTCTTTGGAAAGCTGCTTGCCCCTAACAAGTATTGGAAAACATCCTTAAGGGGCTTCAGTGATCAGATCCTAATAGGATCAAACTCACACTGTACCGGTTATACTGAGAACAAAGAGGTGGGAGAAACAACCAGTAGTTTTAGTGATGTACATTATAATTATAAGGTATAAGGGGACATTACTGTGGTTTTGAAAAAGGTTTAACTATTCTTAGGGAATCAGACACTGAGAATGACTAATTTTATGACCTCAAAATAGTATCTCACACATTATCATGGTACTACCTCACTAACAAGAAATTTAACTTCTTTCCCAGCCAGGGAACCACCAAAAAGGAAAAAAAAATAATAACTTCTAACAATTATTACCTGTATTTTATTCTACTGGCTGGAGAAACAGCTTCCTGATTTGAGAATTACATGATGTAATATAATTATGAATAATTAAGTTAATGGTTCAGAAAAACAAAATAATAGTAGTTTAGAAAAGGAGAAAATACTCCCTTTTATACGGTTGTGACACAGGCTGAGGGCCTAGCGTTGGAAGGCAGAGAGTGGGGGTAGTGCATGGGCTCAGGAACAAATCTGCATCAGCTCACCGACAGGAAGGGCAGAGAAGGGATCTAGTCGACCTAGAATGGCAGTGGCACCTGGATGTGGAGTTACCACCATGAGTCCCAGACAGGCTGGTGCATCATCCTCTAGCCCAGGCTGCCCCAGGTGCTGTGGGAACCAGCCCCTCCCTACTCAGTATTAAATTGAGAACACAAGTATCTCAAAGCACACTTATCAAAAACAGATTATTTACCCTCAAAATACAAAGCACAGGAGGAGACATTTGATTCTTTAAAAAAGGTGAGCTAAACAATTATAAGGTTTCTCTTTACTTCATCTTAAAAACTAATCCAAGTAACAAACATTTTAAAAATTCTAGAGCTATTAATATGTTTAAAAGGTACTTAAAACATTCCTTTCCAATTCAACTGAAAATACATCTATGTCAACTACATTTTGGATAAATGTCAAAATAAAAGCACATAATTTTGGTGCAATTTTTCTTATAATTCAGTGATACATATCATCTATAGGGCTAAAAGTTTCGAAGGATAGCACCTCAACTTCCTGCAAAACAACCTGAAAGTGCTTTTTATCACATAAACAGGAAGGGCACTAATGATTTGCTCTTTCACTGACAACATCCTGTAACCTTTTAAGTAAAACATCATCATTTTCTTGACAGAGGCGTTTGGCAGGTGATTCTGCATCGCCATCAATGGCTATTGCTCGCTTCTTGGTTCTCTGTTCGCCTTGCCTTATCATGTTGTTGATATCTTTCAAACTCTGTATAAAAATAGAGGACATGTGGGAGTAACTGGGGGGAAAGGGCAAACAGCAGCAAACAACGAAGCTAATTGCTTTTTCCTGTCCTCCATTTTCTCTCCAAAGCTAAATACGTGCGTAGAAATCATTTTTTGAATCAAGGCCAACCTAGTAAGAACTTATAACTGATCTTTTCAGGTGGTTTTAAAAATTCAGTTTACCATACAGCAGTAGTTCTCAAAGTGTGGACACCAGACCAGATGTGGCAGAAGCATCTCATCTAGGAACTTATATTAGGAATGCAAATTTTCAGGCCTCACCCTAAACCTATTGAGTCAAACACTCGGGGGGCAGTCCCCACAAGCTGTTTTATCCAGCCCTCCCGTGATGGTGATGCTCCCTAAACTCTGAGCAATGCTTTTCAAACTTTAATGTGCCCACTGATCTTCTGAGGCCCTTGTTAAAATGCAGATTCAGATTGAGTAGGGCTGGTGTGAGGCCTGGGACCCTGCATTTCTAACAAGTTCCCAGGGGATGCTGACACTCTCAACAGTAGGGTCTTAAAGGAGTTTCCTGAAAGCTGTGATCACAATTGTCTGGGAATCTGCCTGCCAGGGCACTGTGATTCAGAAGGTCTACTGGACAGGCATCTGTGTTCAACACGCTCCCCAGGTGATTCCAACCTTTGGTTTTGAAATCACAGCCTTGGTCCCATCTTTGATTTCATGCAAGAATCTCTTCTAAATATGCTTATAGGAAATGCAAGTCTGTGAGGTACTGCATCTCAGTCAGCTTTATTTACTAATTATAGTAGGAACTCAATAGATGTCTGTGGAACTGAATAAAAAAAGTTAAAGAGCTGTCATTGTAGTTGAAGTGAGTTACAATTTGTCCCACCACAATTTCTTCCAGTTGGTAGTGATTCTGGCTTCTGGAGACATACTGAACATAGCTGTTGAAATATCTGAAAACAGCAATCATGTGCGTGTCACGTCTATCATTGTACAGGAATAAAGCTAGAGATAACCACAGAACTGTTTGTGTAAATAAGAGAAAAACCTCTATTTCCAGACATTTTAATATCCTTGTTGCCACCCACCAAATGAACTTTCCCTCCCAAGATCTTTTTTTGAACTTAATGTTCCCAGGTCTGACCACTTGCAGGTGTTGCCTCACGGGTCCCTTCTCAGGTCATACTTGCACAGGAGACACAAAGATGGGGCTCTTGTAGTGAATTCCCCTGATACTACATCAACAGTAGTGGGTTAAACTACCTCAACTGAATTCACTGCTCTTGATCACAGGAAACTTGTTATACTAACAGTTCATATTTATTAGTAGTAACTTTGCAAAAAAAAAAAAAAAAGAGCAAGATTAAAGATTAATTGGTATTGTAAAATCCAATTTTTAACACATGTACATAGTTGCCTTACCTTAGAAGGGCTGCTGCTGAACTTATACAGCAGAGCACTTCTCGGCGTGAGGCCCGACCCATTCTTGTGTGGGGAAACATAAATGGAGTGCTGCTGGGAGATGCGACGTGGTGAGCCTGGCTGCTGCTTAATGTGTGGAAAAGGAGAAAGAGGTGGAGCTTCCATCTGAAACAATCCAAAAGTTAGTTTTTTAAGATAAAAATTTTCTTTCTTTTTTTGAATTCCACCACATTTTTATTCTTACTGAAATCTCCTAGTTAGGAGTCAGTTATATTGTCAGAGCTTATTTATGGCTGAAAATAGCAAAGAAATGTTCCAATACCCCTTGTTTTTCAACAAATACTAAGTGACACACTAAACTTTATTTTTCCTGGATCTTTTAGGAAATCCTGAAGAATTCAGGTAAGAAACCAGCAGAAGCAAGCCATGCTCAGAAAGTAGGGACAAAGAGTAATCAATGCCCTAACACTTGCAATGAGTATGTCTTTCCATACACACATACCCACAATGATAGCAGTAGGGAGTTCCCTGGTGGTATAGTGGCTAAGGCTTCGGCACTGTCAACCCTGCAGCCTGGGTTTGATTCCCAGTCGGGGAACTACCCACATTGAGGAAAAAAAAAAGGCAGGAGCAGAGAGAATAAAAAACAGGCAGGGAATTCTATGAGCCAGCAGGATGAGTCTAACATGGAACAAAGCTGTTGATGAAATGGTTAAGACTTTATACTGAAAAGCAAAAGATTTAGAAATAGACTTAGGTGAGCAGGGACTATGCTTTTCTTTAATACTCTATACAATGTTTCCAATTCAAGAATAAATGGAGATGGCTTCTTAATTATTATTTCATTTATTATCTTTATTTCAAGCTAATAAAACTAGTTTCAACTGGCTGATGATAGAAATAGTCACAGTACAGCACATGATGGGAGGTAGGTCTGATGGAGCAGGATTAGTAGTCATGGCCTCTGATAGTCACAGACCATATTCCTTGAAAGGAACCAGAATAGAAATGGAGAGAGACACACAGATAAACACACATGGCTACTGGCTGAATGCAGTTTCTATTGGGTTCCTCTTTCTTATATAACTAAAATCTGATCTACTGGGAACCAACTACATACTGGTAGTACTACTTTCACAGGCCTGCTGGTACTGCCAAATATAGGGTCTGCATAAAAATTTCTTAGTGCTGCTTCTATCTATAATGCAGTCCTATTTATTTCCTTTCCTCATCTTGAGAAAAATACTTAACTCATAAATATAACAACAGAAATCAAAAACAAGAGAAAAAATTACCAGCTTGATTTTTTTCTCATTACTCTTATGTAATCATCTAGTTCTTGCCCTTATGTACACATAATTTCTAACATAATCACAGCATGAACAAAATTTCCATGATTTCCTCTGGTCTCTGTTAATTAATCACTCTCTGATTAATTACTAGTATACTCTCTTTCATGTGATGTATTGGAGATGCTCTAACTCTGAAAGACTTACCTAGCAAAATAAACATACAGTAATCCAACTATAACTACAAATACTAATAAAGTAGTAAAATAAAACATACCATATGGTCCTGATTTGACAAGTCATATTTCAATGCAAATGATTTCACTCTTCCTACATAGACTGTATTGTAAAATTTGATAAGATCGCCTCTTTCCTCTCTCACTGGGCCACTGGAACAGTCAGGTGTTTTTGTAGCGTCTTCCAAGTCTGTTAAAAGAATTCAGTGTTGTGATAGATGTACTTTAACATACAAATTGGTGATGTGAAATACAACTTTTTCTACAATATAAAAAAAAAAATCAAATAAACACAAATCTTTATGCCAACCCATTAATGTTTTTAGAAAAGGTTCAAAAATCCATCTATATTTTATATGTAAATTAAATGAGAAATCTAGAGAAATGCAAATGTAAACTTAAGGTAGAGGTGCCCTTTACTCTAGATACCACTTCGGCAAGAATGTTTTCACAACCATACCATACCTTTTGAGCTCACTGTCACTAAGGGGCACCAACCCTGGGTGAGGGTTTAACTAAAATAAGCTCCAGGGTATGGATGGCAGTGGCAAACCCTGAGACTCACATAACAAAAGGGTCTGCAGATAGATATTCATATTTGCTCTTTGAGAAAGGTGGAAAAGAGACTCTAAAAAAGACTAAAAAAGGTAAGGCATATCCTCATAGGTTAAGGAAGAAGCCAGATGAATTGCTTGTTTATTTTTCTGCAAACATATGGCAGGTGACAGGTGTTCAAAGTTCCCATGAAGAACAGGACACTTAATGCTCAGTTTATAGCTAACACCCTTAGTTGCAAAATGACAGCTTGCCTCAAGGTACTTTCCTATTTATTGGTGTAACTCTGAGGTAGTTTGTGACACTGGGCAAAACTTTATTCTACTTTTATTTTTCTGGGAAGTGTATTACAAACCATTGTCTACTTGTATATACAAGAATCATCTGTTTATAGGAGCTAAGAAAACCACTGGCAATTAAAAAGAATTCAGGGGGGTTCCCTGGTGGTGCAGGGGCTAGGCTTTGGTGCTCTCACCGCTGAGGCCTGGGTTTGATGTGCACCCAGGGAACCAACCAACCAAAGAAAATAAGATTCAGCGTATGAAGAGAAGCTCTCACTCTTAATATATTGGCCTGTACTGACAGCGTGGATGGAAGAAACCAGAGAACTCAAATTGGTCCATAGGGATCTCAGACCTAATTTGGATCTCTTTTCATGCTTGTTGTTTTTAAAGGATCTAGATAGGGGGTAAAAAACTATGTGGTTGAACGAGTTGAGAAAATGCTGCATTTTATATCCTCCTCTTGGAAATTCAGAATATATGTTAGTATATTAAAGGTTTTGAAAAGTTTTGCAGTTGGAAAAAAAAATACACGTTCATTTTAATTCCATACTTCTCAAATTTTTATGCACAGTGTAACATTTATTATTACCATCCTGGGGGACACTATTCCAAGGTATACTGGCTTGGTAACAGTTATTGCAGGTTATTCTCATTATATGGATCAATTAAAATTATTGAATGTCCTTCTTGGGTTAGAAACTTCTGGAGGCAAAGACTATAGTCTCCATATTTCTGTCATTCCAATTCCAGCTGTTAATATTTACACAAGGTAAGGCGCTACCTTAAGTCTGAAGGAAGCGTTTAAAACTCTGGCACCTTGGATTCTAACTAAATATGACTTTATTTAGCTATGTATATTTTTCATTTCAAAACAGAAAACAAAATGTCAGTAATCTTTCATGCAAGAGAAAAATTTCTACTGTTAAACCTTTCTAAGAACTCTAGTACTCTAAAATTAAAGGCTTAGTAGGCCTGGTGACTATCTTACCATATATACATTAGGACATGAAACTTATAAGATTGGGAGAGAGAATGAGATCAGTTTTGCCTGACTGGTTCTATAATTACTACAAATGTTTCCCCTCACCGGGTAGCAGGGACCTCTGCCTTATATAATCTGAGGCACATGGTACATTTGATACACGAGGCTGGACAATTTCACAAACTCATCCTAGAAAAAGTGCTACATATCTCGTTGCTGAATATCACTATGGTCACCTTCAAAGTACTCTCCATGGGAAGCTATGCAGCAATGCCAGCGCCTAGTCCACCCTTCAACACAATTTTGGAATTCTTTTCCTGGAATGGACATCAGAGCTGTTGTCCCCAAAACCTCACAATTAAATTCATGAAATTGCCACATACGCTTAGGTTGGCAGCACTGTGACTTGGTAAGGCATCATAACTTTACTGGGCTAAATTCGAGGTGTCAATAAGCTGACCATACTTACCATTTGAAATGGGATTTTAACATTGTTTTCTGTCCTGTTTAAAACGGTTCATTTCCTGGCCAGGGACTACCCACATACAAAACAAAAACAAAAAAACCAGTTCATCTGGTCAGACTACCCATAACCTTTGCCCTTCCCCAGCAGTGTCTCTAGGATGTCTTGGCTGTGGGCTACCCCATGGAGCCAGTGACCCTGCAGCTGGCTAGCTGTCCCTGGAGACCTTCCTGCACAGGTAATAGGGAGAACTCAACCATGAGGCAGACAAGAACCCTGGGGTAGAGGAGAAGAGCTGAGGGAAATTTTAGCTCTAGCTTTCCTGACTCACAGGTGGCTCTGTTCTTCCTGGGCTGGCTTCCTCATCTGCAGATGGACAGAGCAGCTCCTGCCCACTCTGAACCTCACTCCCAGGGTTTTTTTGGGTGGGGGAGGTCTAGTTCCCTGGCTGGGAACCCCAGGGTTGTTGAGATGATGCAGGGACTAGGAAAGTGAAAGGGACTGGGGAATATAAACCTCTGGGTAGAGAGAGGCAGTGGTTAAAATTACTGTATTTTTCCATGTATAAGACAATATTTTTGCCTAAAATTCTTAGACCAAAAATTGGGGGTTGTTTTATACATGGGGGTAACCAGTTGAGAGGGTTTCTTAATGTTGGGTTAGAGAAGTAGGGGTTGTCTTATACATGGGGGTTCTTATACACAGAAAAATAGGATGTCTTTGCATCAAGGTAGACATGGGTTTCAATTTCAGATCACCACATTCTTCTCTCTGTGTGATCATTTCATCACTCCGAATGCTGATGCCCAGTACCTGTGCAAGCACGAGCCTGAAACACAGGGTCGGAGACAGGCACAAGGAGGCTGGGATCTAGGAGTGGTCCCAACCCCTCCATGCTGCTGGATGATGCTGGATGATGCTAGATAATGGGTCCTTTCTACTGGTCCCTGTGTGGGCTCTGGCAACACCTGGTGGTCACATTGTAGATCCAGGTCCTGGTCTTCTACCCACCATCATTGTCACTACTCCCTCCTCAGCTGAGAGACATGGAGGTGAGGGTATGGCCAGGTAGAGCCCTGACCAGGCCTTCCATCTCTGCTCAAAGCCTTCAGATCAGAGAGAAACTGAAGCCAGAGGGGTGGGGTGGGTGCCATCTGTCCTTCAACATTTCCTAACAATCAAAGTTATGACACTTCAGTTGTTTGTACAGTGCTGCCAATTTAAGTGCACGGTGGCAAGTTCGCGAACTTAATTGTCAGGTTTTTGGGTACAACAGCAGCTCTGATGGCCATTCCAGGAAAAGAGTTCCAAAATTGCTCTGAAGGGTGGACTAGGCGCTGGCGTTGGTGCACAACTTCCCATGGGGAGGACTTTGAAAGTTACTGTAGTGACATTCAGCAATGCAGCGGTTTTTCTAGGATGAGTTTGTAAAACTAATTGTCTGACCTTGTATGTATTTGTAAAATGAACCATGAACTATTAAAAAAATTTTTTTATTTTTCAATTACACTTCACATTCAGTATGATGGTAGTTTCAAGTGTACAGTATAGTAGTTACACATTTATATAACTTGATGAAGTGATCATCCAATAAGTCTAGTACCCACCTGGCACCATACATAGTTATTACAATATTCTTAACTATATTCCCTATGCTGTACTTTATATCTCCATGTGGATGTCTTTTGAATATTCAAAGATACTTTTTTTCTGTATAAAACCCACCCTTCCTTTAAGATTGCCTTAAACCAGGTGATCTTGTGTATCATACAGAGGCTGGAGATACAGAATGAAGGCAGGCAGGCTATGACATTTCCTCCACTCTGGGAAAGGACTGTCTCAAGAGTGATTTGCTATGCAATAAAATTAATGAATGTGATTCTAGAATCATGGTATTTTCTCCCATTGTATTCCTGAGTGTTGTCCTCTCCAGATATTTCTCCAGCAGAGGCTGCTGGAATGAGCAGCAGAGACTCTAGAAATGAGCTATAAAGTGTTACTGCTAAGTCTGTGTCCTGCCCTCCTATAGCTGGTGAGCAGACAGTTGTGTGAAGTTTTCCCATTGCCTCCATCACCAAGGAGGTCACAATGAAAAACCAGCTACATGCAAGAAGTACTACAGATCATATCAGCATCTTTTCAGTTATTAAGAAAGGGAGCCATTCTATTATTTATTTATTTTTTTGGTAGTATGTGGGTAGTTCCCTGGCTGGGAATCGAACCCAGGCCGCAGCATTGACAGCGCCAGCGCCAAAGCCTTAAGCCACTACACCACCAGGGAACTCTGGCCATTCTATTATTTAAAAATTTTCTACATCTGATGTTGTGGTCACTTTCTGTGGTCATGTGGTCAGAGGATAAAGAGAACCAGAAGACCTGTGATGGTAATCTTCAACTGAGTAAATTCATGAACAGTCTTGGATTTAATTCCTCATTTCCTGAGCCCCTGGCCAACTCACAGTACCAACAAATTATCTGTCAATATGTTGTTATTTGTCTTCATATTGAGAAAAGGCAGATATTGTGATTCTTACCACTTAAAAATGGGGAAAGTAAAGAAGGAAATTTATTTTAAGATGAAAGTAAGAAAGATCAGAATTTATAAATCTAAGGGTCAGGCTGAGATATAGGCTGGACCAGTATGGCAGCACGTCCCTGGAGAAGGCATTGAGTAATTGTTTTGTATTTCTCCTACCACATTCTCACTCATTCTCTATGCTCCCTACTATAACAGTGCACAGTAAGTATTTTAGACTGGCTTGCTCATTGTGAGGGCAGTGTTATTTAGCTCCAGTTATACAAAAGCTACTGATCACAGACCAATGTAAAACTTCAGTGCTTTTAGACCATTTCAATGGTATTTTGGCAGTTTCTTGTGAGGTCTAACAGGCATCTCTACAATCTAAAAACAAGTAAAGATGGGCTCTACTAATATCTTGGTTGTCTATCTGGTGACTGTAAAGTGTGTATGATGTGAAATAAAGTCACTTAATTATCAATTTGCAGTTACCAATTTTACACATCTCATATGCAAATAAATTTTTGCCCCTTAAGAGAATTTAACTGTTTTATTGTTTCTTCTTTTTTCTGTGTGTGGGACTTAGCTTTCAACATTTAAAAAATTTTAAGGAATATGGCTTTGGATAAATTAGCTTTAACAAAATGAAAAAAAAATTAGAGCCATAGTCAATAAAATATAATATAGTTTATATTGCTTATAAACAAAATAATATATAATAGCTACTACTTACTGAGGCCTTACTACGAGTAGGCTTTGTGTTAACGCCCTGCGTGTGTGCATGTGTGCACATACACAAGACACCATTCTTTTTAATCCTTAAAACAAGCCTCTGAAGGAGTATTATAAAGCTTTCAACTTACCATTATACACTTGAGTATTATGTTTGTGTTATTTAGATTAAACTATAATCTCTCAAATGCTGTTGGGATGGTCTGCTAACATGATAATGAAGGATGCGTGGTCCATGAATGAATCGCTGTTTTAATCAGGAAGCTCATTCTCCACAGGTGGCTAATATGAGGGCTTCTGTTAGGCTGTTTCAATGGTTAATGCTTTGCTAATAACATTATGCACCTTCTTAAAAATAAATAGGTTTTTATTGATAAAAATAGTGACCATTTATTAAGTATGCCTAATGCTAAAAATTGGCTCATGTTTGAGAAATTAGAAGTATTTAACATAAGTACAATGGTTAAAATATTTGAGACATGAGCCACAATGCCATAGAAGGAATGAGAGATCCAGTGAGGTCTGTGGGGCTTTACTATTATAGATGATGCCCAGCCTTGAACTCTGATGCATATTGTTGGCTTGATTCTGGCTTGAAAGCTAACAGAATACTGCATCTGGAATCTTGGCCTCTGCCTCGAGTGAACCTTTCACATGAGGTGGTGGTTAGACAGACAGCTGGGACTTTTAGGTAAATATAAAAGGTGCATAAACTGTGTGTGCTTTTTTTTTTTTTAAATTACGATACTATCTAATTTATTTTATTTATTTATTTATTTATTTTTGCTTTTTTGGTATGTGGGTAGCTTCCTGACTGGAAATTGAACCCAGGCCGCAGTGCTGACAGTGCCAATGCCGAAGCCTTAAGCCACTACACCATCAGGGAACTCCCTGTGTGTGCTTTTTAAATAGTAATCATTTTTATACCTGGTTATGAATTTATTTATAGAACCAGAACTGTTCTTCCCAAGCTGGTGTTCTTTGGTGTGTCCTAGTATAGGTCATGGCATATAGCCATAGCTCCAGGAACTAGAACATGTATTACCTGAATACAGAACTGCCTGATTGTATCCTTCTCTGTAACTTTCCCTTTTTTTTATTGTTAAATCTATTGGGATGACTTTGGTTAGTATTATATAGGTTCCAGGTGTACAATTCTACAATACATCATCTATGTGTTCTATGTGTTCATCACCCAGAATCAGTTCTCTTCCATCACCGTGTATTTGAAACTCTGTCCCTTCTCTCCCACCCCCTCTTCCCAACTTTCTCCTTTTTTTTTTTTTTTTTTTTTTTTTTGGTATGTGGGTAACTCCCTGGCTGGGAATCGAACTCAGGCCACAGCGCTGACAGCACCAGCGCCGAAGCCTTAAGCCACTACACCATCAGGGAACTCCCACCTTTTTTTTTTTTTTTTTTTTTTGTGGTTTCCTGGCTGGGAATCGAATTTCTCCCTTTTTTGATGCCAGAATTCCTAATACCATTACCACTGGATACTTTCCTTGCTCTGTGCCATCACCACTGGATAAGTTCTTTAAAAATATTTTATTTTTGTTTGCCTGCTAATGAATATCTAGTTAATAAATGTATATATAAAATTTTATCTGAAACCTTTAGGTTGTAGAGAGTAGTTAACCCTCACTTGCCTCAAACTTTATTGGTAGACATTGTATCAAAAAGAAACCATGATATATTTACTTCTGCTTATTTATACTCTCTTGAACTTCTCTGGTCCTTGTATCCCATATATTGCTAGCAGTTACCTTGTTTCTCATAGAGCACACTGTTTCCCATCTAACCACTGATGCCTGGTTTAGTAGGGACAGAAAACTCACCCAGGACAGATGAGCAACATGTGTAACAAAAACATTTTTTGGGGGTGTCAGGTTTACTGTCTAATATACTTCTCATTGTCTTGAAGAGGCTGAGGAATAATATATTTATGTAAAAAGAATTGAGTTTGGCCTATGTATCCTTAAATGGGATCAGATTCTAGGTCATTACTATTAAAGAATTTTTTGATAAGATATAAATGTTAGGTCCTAAAAAAAAAAGTTCAGATCCTAGTAGAGATCATAATAATCATGAATATTTGTATAATTTTTAAAAAAGTCTTTGACCCAGACAGTTTTCTCTAAGAATTTATCATAGGGATGTGGAGCAAAGATTAAGCTACAATGATTTCCTCACAAAGCTTGGTATAATTGGAAACAATCTAAATGTCCCACACATGTACAATTAAATAAATCATGGTACATATAATACACATGCACACACATATATACACACATTAAATAATGGAAAGACGAGACAAGGAAAGGAGATGGGCAGAAGAGGCATTTTCATAACTTATTAACATATGAATACTGAACATTTGATTTTCCTTTCTTTGAAAAAAATTACTAGTGCCTCGAGTCTTAGCATGATGGTAACAACAGGGTAGCATCCTTGCCAGTGGTGAGAGAATATCTATATACTTTGTTTTTTTTTTTTTTTTTTTGGTGTGGTTCCCTGACCAGGAATCCAGGCTGGGCCGTGGCAGTGAGACCTATATCCTTTTTAATGAAAAGAACAATTCCTGAATTGCCTCCCCAGTCAGATCACTGACAGATACCTTGCTTCCCCTATTATTCAGATTTATAGTAGTCCCCTCTGATCCACAGGGGATATATTTCAAGATTCCCAGTGGATGCCTGAAACAGGGACAGTACCAAACTATATCTAACTGTTTTGTCCCACACGAACACACCTGTGATAAAGTTTAAGTTATAAATTAGGCACAGTAAGAGATTAACAATAATAAAATAAAACAATTATAACTATATACTATAATAAAAGTTATGTGAATGCAGTCTCTCTGTCCTCAAAATATCTGAAATTTTCCACTTAATATTTTTATTTATTTAATTATTATTTTTAAAAAATGTATTTATTTATTTACTTTAATTTATCTTAATTTATTTTATTTTTATTTTTTTTTATGTGGGTAGTTCCCTGGCTGGGAATTGAACCCAGGCCACCAAAGCCCAGCCACTACATCACCAGGGAACTCCCCCCGACCTTTTTTTTTTTTTTGGTTGGTTCCCTGAGTGGGGATCGAACCCAGGCCATGGCGGTGAGAGCACCACAGCCTAGCCACTGCACCACCAGGGAATCCCTAAAAATTCATTTTTATTGTTAGACTTATTGGAGTGACATCTGTTAGCAAAGATTACATAGGTTGCAGGCTCTATGTAGTATTTTTAGATTGTGTTTACTGCAGGTACGTGAAATCAAAGAAAGCAAAATTGTGGACAAGAGGGGACTACTGTATTTTATTTTATTTTATTTGTTTTTTTTTTGTTATGTGGATAGTTCCCTGGCTGGGAATTGAACCCAGGCCACAGCGTTGAGAGCGCCGAAGCCTAGCCACTACACCACCAGGGAACTCCCTGTATTTTAAAAACTTAAGTTTATTTATGTTCTATTAATGGGATAAGTAAACTGGAAAACTTCTAAAACACAATTAATAGGAGACAAATGAATGGTTTTAATAAACAACCTCTTTGGAGGAGGTACCTGACCCACAGTTATCTCAAACTTAATTGTTTCTTCTCAAAACTTATATGCATTATCCACCCCATCATTAACTCCATGTTGCCTGACATCTACTGTATTATGTACAATGTAATTAAAGATGTATTTCATATAGAATGTTAAATTGGGCAACTTACCAGAATCTGTCATTTCACAATCACCATTTATTTTTTTATTGTTAGCTACAACTTCTCCTGGAATACTTTTCAATAGTACACTTCTATAGACCTACGGGTCAGAAGGGAGAAAAGGACACTGAGTCACAAAGAGGCATAGACCAAAACAGAAGTACACAGAAGTGCACAGAAGCAAAACCAAAATAAGAAGTACAAAATACCAAGTCAATTACAAAGTATCTGTCTGTACAGATGATAATCAAGGGCAAGATGTTATTGGCCTAGTAAATGTACATTATGGCAAACATCTCAGAAAAAAGGAATACTGAAACAGAGCCTACACCTAAAATAACGCCATTTTAGAACTTTACAAAATAAAAGAATTAAGTTTAAGTAGCAACTAAACACTGATGAGCAGGTTTTGCCAGATAAAAGTAACTTCAAAGGTCTGAACTTGTTCCTCCTCCCTTTTACTTCCTCACCTGAGAATCATTAGCTCTCACTGTGGCTTGTTTTCCTGCTCTCATCCCATTTCCACCTACTTTCAGATGGCCACATGATAATCTGTTTCCTCTCTGCCCCTAAACTCTTTCCTACCTCCAAGATAGCTGAGGTATGATCCATTCCCCTCATCCTATGGGTATTAGTATTGAGAAGATATTTAGGAAGCTCTGGCTTGGCCAATTTTTGACATACACTAACTTTGCCTTAATAATCTTTAGGGACAATCCACAACTCTCTAGGCTCTGTTCCTGAGGGATTTTTCTGAAGAGTCTCAGAAACTTCTAGCCTATCAGGATATAACAAACACTTGTACTTAGCTCTTCTAATATCTTTATATCATTCACTATCAGTATATTTGGGAGCTTATGTAAAGGGGGTGTCACTACCAGTATTTCAGCCTGGGATATCTGAGCCACCATATCTCTTTTTTATGGTTTCTTAGAGCAGAGCAACAAAGCTCTTGAATGCTAAATCCTTAAGAGCTAACCTTGTGTGATCTTCAGCTACAATAATAATAATAATAATAATAATAATAATAATAATAATAATAATAAAGCTCTAATAGTCATTAATGTTTACTATGTGCCAGGACATTATCATAACATTTTATATTTCCTTGACTGAAAATTGTACAGAATTCTCACCATGGCTATTATAACATTATTAGAAATGTTTGACATCTACTCAACGACACAAACATTAAGATTCTTAGCAGAAAGCAAAAGAAGCTGAATGTAAGTTAAGAAATCCTCCAATTTCACTGGATTTGAACATCATCAGAGAAATTTCATACAATTAAAGAATATTATTATTGTATTTTTTTTCATTAAATTTTCTAGTGAAAAATGTCCCCACTCAACAAATTAACAAATGGAATAGGAGAACTTGTAAGCAATATAAGCAAATATATGGATAAGTCAGGAACAGCCAATTTCCTGGCTTCTGCTGAAAGTGTCTCTTGAATTTAATGATATCCATTAAACCAAAAAGTCTAAAATATAGTAAAACTATAAAAGAAGTTTACCTTTTATATGACTTGTAATCAGAGAAATTGTATAAATCTATTTTTGGACAGGAAGAAAAACAATGTAACTCACATGACTGTTAGCTTGGGGCTGATTCCTGTAACTTTTCATTATTTCTTGAAAAGTTCTTTCTTCTTTTGTTACCTAAGGAAAAGAAAAACTGCATTTATCAATTGATCCTAAAAGAAAAATGGCTCTGAACAAAAACTTCAATTATAGTCTGGTATTGAGAGCAGTCTTGCAGAAAATCATTAACCCCAGGCTACTCCATGACTAAAAAAACCATTACCATTTATGATTTTTACTACCTTTAAAGTTTAGGCTTTGTGGCCTGTGGGGACTTAGCTAATAGCTTCATTAATCAAAAGTACTAAGATTGCTGTGGTATAACTGCTGAAAATGCATTTCTTTTTTTTTTTTTTTTTGGTAGTTCCCTGGCTGGGAACTGAAAATGCACTTCTTTATAAAAAGAATGAAGGGAGTTCCCTGGTGGTGTAGCGGCTTAAGGCTTCGGGGCTGGCACTGTCAGTGCTATGGTCTGGGTTCGATTCCCGGCCAGGGAACTACTCACATACAAAAAAAAAAAAAAAAAAAAAAAAAAGACATAAAAGGAATGACATAAGAAAACTTAGATCTGTTGAATCCCCTACTGTCTCCAGTTTTATTGTTTTTTGTTGTTTTTTTTTTTTAGGTTGGTTACCTTTTATTTTCAATTTTTTTAAATGAATGTTACAGGACTAATGAGATAAAATAACATCTCTACTAGAAAGTCTAAGAGTTGCAATCTGTGCATCTGGCATTTAGTACATGATCGCTTCAGCTTCGAAGATAGAGGAGTCTGGGTCTGACTTGTCAGGCAGCATGGACCTTTGGTGAATTTTCAAATGCGAGCTGCTCAAGGTACCAGAGAAATAGAAGGTGTGTCATTATTAGTTTTTAAGTATATATTTAAAAGTAAATTAACCACATGCTAAAGGATAGAAAATGTCTTGTGGTGACTCACAATAAAAATGGGCAGTTATTATAGGATCAGGCTTTTAACATTTCAGGACAGACTGTATGGTTTCTAATGCTTAGAGAGAGAGTCACAGTGGTAGTCAAAAAGAAGAAAAGGGAGTAGTGATCCATAAAGGAATAACGTCTGGCCTATTTGTTATCATAAAATTCATTTAAATTACTCCATTCCTCTGCTTCACTGTCCATTAGCACTGAATCCGTTCTCCATAATACTGAACTAGAAATAACAAAGCCTGAACTTTGATAGTTCCTGGATAACACGAATGGTTAGTTAATAATATTTATTTATACCTATTTTGCACAGAGATTTTAATAGCCTCATGCTCTACTGACTGAGCTAGCCAGGTGCCTGCACAGAGATTTTTAAAAAGGCACTGTGAGAGGGGTGTCAAAAATTTGAAAACATCCTTTGTCTCAAAAAGTTTAATAATTAGGTTTTAACTATGTACATCTGCTAGGACTGCCAGTATGATCAAGACCAAAGTTATAGATGATCGTTTCAGATATATCAGAATTTTAAAAAAGCAATAAAGGGGGTTCCCTGGTGGTGCAGTGGCTAGGGTTCGGCACTCTCAATGCTGTGGCCTGGGTTCGATTCCTAGCCAGGAAACTATCCCCCTCTCCCCCACAAAAAGCAATAAAGATATGCTATTTTATTACTTAAACCGTATTGTAGTAAATAGAAAGTAAAATGCTTTCCTGAGGTGGCACAATAAGTCACTGGAAAGCAATATGTTATAGAAACTATTTTACACCAGATTATTATGGGCCTCAGTTACTCATCTACAATGTAATGATCATGTTATTTTAAAGTACCAGATTAGAGGTGTCACAGGGGTGGGGATGGAAATGGTGTTGTCACATTAAGTGTATACAGCCACTTTACTACAAATGGTCTCTAAGAACCTTCCCAATTCCTTTACAACCAATGTATTCTTACAAAGTAGGAAAGCTGGTTATTATAAAACTAAATGGAGAATCCAGAGAAAAGATATAGTAGCTGGAATTTACCACTTAATTAACAATGGTGGGCACCGTTGGCTTACAATGCTAAAGGCAAACTAATGATCAAGTCCAGTTTTCACCTCATGCTTCAAATATAGGCAACTAGGGTAAAGAGCTTCCCACAACCTACACATTACCTTTGCCATGATATAAAAGGCACAAAGGAGGAGCTGATCCAAATGTCTGTCTTTCATTAGATCAGGGCAGTGAACTAAAGTGAATTCAAAACACGTCCATATCTTCCTTCGTAACTCATTTGAAACATCCAGTTTTAAACATAAATCACGTAAGCGTACACTTGCCAAATGATACACCTAAGATGGAAGATAGCACATTGATGCAAAAAAATAAGTAAAAATAAGTTCTCAAATGTGTGTCTTACCATGAAAATGGACTTTTGAGGCCAACATTAACAAATACTTAGGTAGTTGGTACATTAAATTATGTAAAATTTCTATTCTATAATACTAGTTCACTGCTATAGGAGAAGACTATAGATTAAAGCAAAATTCTCTTTGGAAAACTACCTTAAAATTCTTTTTGAAAAGATGTTGTCTGCTACTCCATATTGTCATTTATGTTAAGTGACAAATAGTAAAATGTAGAATTTAACTGCATCATGGCCATTATAAATACATAATTTTTCAAGTGTTCAAAAGTCTTCATCTTTCTTTTTCGTTGTTCATGTAAAATTGATAGAAAACCCCAAATGTCAGAAAATAAAGGGAGTTCCCTGATGGTGTAGTGGCTTAAGGCTTCGTCACTGGCGCTATCAGCGCTGCGGCCTGGGTTCGCTTCCCAGTCAGGGAGCTACCCACATACCAAAAAAAAAAAAAAAAAAAAAAGAAAATAAAGAAATATTTGACTCCAAAAATGAGTCAGAAAGCAAAACCATTTAAAAAATTTCCTATATTTATTACATTGTTTTTATGAGCACATGAAAGTAATGTTAAATGAGATACTAGGATTTAGGTTTTGTTGTTTTTAAATATGTCAGAGTAAATTAAGTTTAGTGTCCTGAACCTTTTATATATACAGTAGTTATATGAATTGATACTAATACAAAATGACCTGAAAGTCCTGTGAAATCCTTAAAGACATTATGTTAAGTGAAACACACCAGTCACGGAAAGAGAACTGACTCTGGGTGGTGAACTCACAATGCAACACATAGATGATGCGCTGCAGAATAGTACACCTGGCACCTATGTAATGTTTGTTAACCAATGTCACCCCAATAAGTTTAACAATAAAAAGAAGAAATACACCAGTCACAAAAGGTCAACTATTGTATGAATCCACTTACATGAGGTACCTATAGTAGTCAAATGCATAGACAGAAGGAAGAATGGCTGTTACCAGGGGCTGGAGATGCGGAGAGTAAGAGGAACGGGCAGTTACTGTTTAATAGGTAGTTTCAGCTTAGGAAGATAAAAGTGTTCCGGAGATGGATGGTGGTGAAGGCTGCACAACGATGTGCATGAATTCTTAATGACACAACAGTACACTTACAAATGGTTAAAATGGTACATTTTATGTCACATATATTTTACCACACACAGAAAAAGAAGGCTAAAGCTGCTCTCTGTTACTCAATCTTTCTTACACTGATTAAATGAGATCCTTTTAGATGCTATAAAAACACATACCTTTCTATAAAACAGTGCTAAGGAACCAGTTCTCTTTGGTCTGCTTATTCCAGTTGGATGGACCTCTTGTGCTTTAGTAAGATGGGTTTGTTTTGGAGAAGCACCAAGTGATATAGGACTCTCAACTCTGGACTCCTGAGTTGCGTTCATGGAAACTGGTATCAGTGTGATCTCTCCAGCATCATTTGCAATACCTAAATGTAGAAGCAAGAGTTCTCAGTTTTAGCAATAAGCTGCATATGTTCCAGAAAAGTTGTCAACTCTTTGTCTTTCTTTCTTTCCTTCTTCCTTCCTTATCTATCTATCTATCTACCTACCTATCCATCTATCATCTATGTGTGTAAGCATAGGAATACATAAGAAAAGAAGAGAAAAGCCACAAAAATAGTAATTCTAGATTTTAACAATCTTATTTTCTATTTCTGCTCTGATTCTGTTTTGTTTTAAGCTGTTAAGGAGATGTTTTTAATCAAAAACCAAAATCTTGCTCAATATGCTCAATAAAACTCAGATAAGAAAACAAAATAAGTCCTAACAAAAAGGGTGCTAAATTTATAAAATATAAACATTCAAAAACAGTACAAATTCAAAACAAAACAAAAGTTGGAACATAGGATTTATAGGGTAGTGAAACTATTCTGTATGATACTATAATGGCTGATACGTCTCATTAGACATGTGTCAAAATCCATAGAATGTACAGTATCAAGAGTAAACCCTAATGTAAACTATGGACTTGTGGTGATAATAATGTGTCAATGTAGATTCATCAATTGTAACAAATGAACCATTCTGGTGTAGAAGGGCTTATGGTGAGGGACAGTGTGTGTGTATGGGCAGAGTGTATATGGGAAATCTCTGTACCTTCCACTCAATTTTGCTATGAACCTATAACCTCTCTAAAAAATAAAAATGAAAAACTACTGGATTAGAGAGGCCATGTGATCCAATCCAGTAAGACATTTCTTAAATTTTCATCCAACTTAGAAAAAAATAAATCCATTAAGAATTACTGTGCATACTTAGCCATAAGAAAAGATGAAATAGGGCCATTTATGACAACATGGATGGACCTTGAGACCATCATGCAAAGTAGAATAAGCCAGACAGAAAAAACCAAGCACCATATGATTTCGCTCATTTGTGGAACACAAGCTGAAAGCAACTAAGAAGCAAAAACTCATGGACACACACGATCAATAGTTTAGTGATTACTGGTTATCTAAGAGTATGGGGCAAGGGGGGTGGGAGAGAAGGGACAGGGTCTCAAATATAAGGTAATGAAAAGAGAACTGACTCTGGGTGGTGAACACATAATACAATAAACACACAGATGATGTATTGTAGAATTGTACACCTGGAACCTATGTAATTTTTACTAACCAATGTCACCCCAATAAATTTAACAATTAAAAAAATATATTACCATGGAATGGGATTGTAACTTTATGTCTTGTTGTCCCCGTTACTATGGCTGTGGCCATTGTTAGAAGACTTTGTCCAGGTGAAATTGATATATTTTCAGCAGTAATGCTTGAAGAAGGAGCAATTTTCAATTTTGTTCCTTCTGTTATGACCCTGTCCATAAGCATCTCCTTTGGGGGGTCCTCCCCAAAAAGCCTTCTCTTAGCACTCCCTGCAGTAGGAGAACTGTAGCGTTCATGGACAAAAATCGGAGATAAAGGTTGCATATCTATTAAAGAGAAAAATAAATTTAAAAGTTTGCATGTATTTCAATAAAACAAATCAGGTTCACTCATTCATTCAACAGACACTGAATTACTATGCTAGGCCCTAGGGATCCAGCAGTGAAGTAACATGGTCTCTGTTCTCGTATCAAGTCTAGTAGGAGAGAGAGGCCTAAAATAAGTCATTATGATAAAATGTAAAAATTATGATAGCTCACCTTTCCTGGTTTCTTGAACCTCTGCCTATATTAAAGGAGCAAAATGTTAAGGGTAAAGTAGATGAGGTGACAATTAAATTTCAGTAGTCCAATTAGCTAGTCTCCCAATCTTATCTAGTAAATAATGTCTAGGAGAAGGAAAATCAGTTATTTCATTCACAGTTTTGCCTCCTCCTTCCATACCCCCAATACTTCAAAAAATTTAAGCAGCACTATAGCTTTTTAACTTAGTAGACACAGTCATCTTTCATAAGCCCATTAGAAGATGAAGACGAGTGAAGGTGATACAACTCTGCCCTCAGAGACAAAGAGGAGATTAGTAGTCCTAGGGGACTGGGGGAAGAGGAACTAGGGAGAGATCAATATTGAATATAGGGTTTCTTTTTGGGGTGACAAAAATGTTCTGAAATGAGATAATAGTGATAGTTGTATAGTCTTGTGAAAACTCTAAAAACCACAATATTGTATACTTTAAATGGGTTAATTTTATGGTATGTGAATTATATTTCAATAAAACAAAAACTCACTGAAAAATATTCAAACAATACCAAAAACTATAATAAAGAAAGTAACACTCACTCAAAATCCCACCACCTGGAGAGAATCACATTTTGGTGAATATTCTTCATGATTTTAGTTCTCAGATCTCTAGCTAGGCTGCAAGTACACATGCACACACACACACACATATACAACACACACATATATAAAAATTATATAAAAAATTATAATCACAAATACACACATACAATTCATGCTTTGTGCAGTCCCAATATGCAGAAATTTCATTAAACACAGTTTAAATTAACAACAGCCCTAGCAAAACAATTCAATTTTCAAATTTCAGTTGCCATGGTATATTAACGGTGAGTAAATGTATAAACTACAAACTTCAGTCCACAAATCATTATGTAAATAACAGATGTGTATCAAGTCTGTTGCTAACTGGTCAGGGCACATCTGTTATTCAATTTATGCAGACAACAAAGCATATAATTATATTGCCTCCTTGTCTCCCAGTAATAAACACACAAACCATTTTATAAAACAGACAAATGAGGATTCCTTGGTGGTGTAGTGGCTAGGCTTCAGCACTCTCGCTGCCATAGCCTGGGTTTGATCCCCTTTCAGGGAATCAACCAAAAAAAAAAAAAAAGAAAGAAAACAAACAAACAAACAAACAGACAAATTAAAGTGGGAAATGTAAGAAAAAAAAAGGTGCTACACAGAAAAGTGAAAATGCTGAAAGTGAAATTAAACTAAGAGTGCCAATGAAGTTATAGAAGAAAAGCTGGCTCTAAAAATGTTGTTGACACTGCCACTCTTCAAGAGATTACGTATGTAGCCAGAAGTACTTTATGAAGATGAAATTTATTGATATAAAAGGAAAGTTATGAAATAAAAAGGATGAAGATGTCCAATAGGAATCGATGATGGCAAAAACTTAACATTAGAGGAATTCTCCAAGGTATTTCACAGCATTGAAAGCACAAAGAATAAAATGTTGAAAGCTGATCCAAACTTAGAAAAAGAAACATGACAGTTCACCAAGGCACAGAAAAGATGCTCACTCAATATCACAAGTTACATGAGAAGAAGGTAGAAGGTAGCAAGCATTGTTTAAACTATTCTTTATAAGTTTAAAAAAAAAAACATTTTTATTTTCAATGTTTCCAATGTTTTAAATTATACTATATTAAGTAAATATTTTTAATATTTTCTCATTTCTCTAAACATAAATAACAGAAAAACTTTTTAAGTTTTGATAAGATTTTTAGAGGTCATAAAATAATCCTCATTTCCATTGCTTATGAAGATTGTTTTGCATGCACAGCTTGCACATTTTTATTATCTTGCACTACATGTAAAGCAAAGTGTATAACTGTGTGCCCACACACATACAAAGCAATAGGTCAAAAATGAATATAGAGCTACTTTACTATGTAAGCAGAATACTTATTCATCTGAAGTTTATTCAGTGGTATTCATTCTGTAGTCAAATATTTTCTTCTTGTTCTTTTTTTTTTTTTTTTTTTTTTTAATGTGGGTAGCTCCCTGGCTGGGAACCGAACCCAGGCCACAGCATTGATAGCACCGAAGCCTTAAGCCACTACACCACCAGGGAACTCTCAAATATTTTAACTGATTAAAAAAAAATTTCAAGACCACCATAATCCAGAAGATGCACACATCAATTTGCTACATCAGAAGAGAAAATAAGAAAGAATACACTAAAATTAAAATCTTATTAGTAAGGTTCAAATGAACTATTTTAAGAGAGTATGGATAAGTCATTTATTAGATGAACTTAAGCATCCTAAAGAATTCTCCACTCTGCTTTAAATATTTATCTTTCTACAGAGACATGCATATATAGAAAGAGGAAGATATAACTTTTGTCACATTTGGAAAATAGGTATTTACCTTATTTAAATCACTTTCTATTAGCATTTAGGAAAGGTTGTACAAATTTATTAAAAGGCCAAAATACTATTTTCACAATAATTGACACTGCAATTAAAAAAACAGGTTATATTCCAAATCAAATTGGAAATCTTATTACTTTAATATAAAAAAGTATAGTAGAACAGTGACGGCGGCAGTGCCTCTAGCAGCTTGAAACTGAATGCAAGTAAGAGAAGCACTGTGATTCTTCAGGTTCTCCTCTGCCAATCAGTCTGTAATCTCAGTCCACTTGAGGGGGAATATTGATGTTACAGCAGTGGCATTTAACAAGGAACTTGATCTTGTACAGAAATTCTTCATGGACAAGATTAGAGAATACAGAACTAAGTGACAGTCATCTGGAGGACCTGTTGATACTGGCCCAGAATATCAGCAGGATTTGGAGAGAGAGCTTTTTAAGCTTAAGCAGATGTACAGTAAAGCAGACATGAATGCACTTCCCTGACTTCAAATTTGAAGATACCAAATTCAAAGTCATTGACAAACCCCAGTCCTAAAGAAATACTGTAAAATTTATCTCGTAATTTGTCCTAGATAGGTTGTACAGTTGATCAGAAGTATCAGAATTAACATACATTTCACAACTGCTAAATGTACTTTTAATTCTGATTCCAAATACATTATTTGGTGATGTTGGGTGTAAAAACAAAAAAAAGTATAGAATGAACCACACTAGGATGTTGACATAAGCATTAAGCTCCCTTTCAAATCTTGATGAAGAAATTAGATTTCTTAATAATATAATAATAAGACTAGAAATTTTCTCTGGAAAAAATGATCTTTGTTATTTTTCATTGTTTTGCCAATATGGAACCTACCCTTTCGAAGATTCCCACTGTCAGTCCGAACTTCTTTGACCCTTGGATGCATTAGAGGAGACATGGGCATCATGGGAAGATGTGCCTGTACATTTCCCCCATTTCCTGTTTCAAAGTTATTTGGGAATATAACCTGTGGAAAACAAAAGCCCTTTACTTTACATACAGATAAACCCACTGATGAAAACTTGTAACAGAAAAAATGAGAAAAACGTCTTAACTTCTTTCACTATTTTATTTCCCTTTACTTCTTCCTTCTTCACAAAATGTAACTTGCATTAAGTGCTCAATAGTTAATGTTGTTAAATGCATGTAAAGAGTTAATCTCACTTAATCTTATAATTTATCTATTTAAGTTTATTGACCATTAGAAGTAAAACTATGAGGTAGGCACTATCATTCTCCACTTAGGGATGAGTAAATTGAGGCTCAAAATATGCAATTTAAACAAGGACACACTACTAATAAGTAACAGTAAGAGCTTCAACTCAAATCCTCTTCCTTCAACTTCATAGCTTTTTCTCACTTTCCCAATGTGATTAATGTCCCATTAATCACATGCTGCAAAAGATGAAAGAGTCATGGAAGAGATTTCAAAAAACCATTTTCTTTTAAGTTCTTCCTGGTCTTTGAAAGAGTAGTTTGGGATTAGGAAAAGTTCAAGAAGATTAAAGTATAAGGAGACACAGAAAGATGAAAAGATAGGAGTTACAAAAGAGTAAGAGGTGAAGGGAAAAATAATTTCTTTTTTTTAGAGGTAAAACAAAGAGATAGTTTATTGAAGAGAAAGTACACTCCAAAGAGGGAGGAGTGGGCTCAAGCAGGAAAATGGTTCAAGAGCCAAATAATTTCTTACATGATACTAAAATGTTAAATGTATTATTTATGTGCATTAGGCACAAACTTTTGACATTTTTATTGTAAATACAACTGACAAAAAGTATTTTTTACATGGACATCTGAAAAGTAAAAAATGATGGAATTAATGGTTTCTTAGATATGATACCAAAAGCACAGATAACAACAAAAAATAGATAAATTAGACACCATCAAAATTAGTAACTTTTGTGTTCCAAAGGACTTCATCAAGAAAGTAAAAAGACAACCCACAGAATGGGAGAAAAGTTTTGTAAATCATATATTTATTATGGGAGTTATATTTACAATATATAAAGAATTTCTGGGGTTCCCTGGTGGTGGTGTGGCTAGGGTTCAATGCTGGAGCCTGGGTTCGATTCCTAGCCAGGGAACCACCAAAAAAAAAAAAAAAAAAAAAAAAAAATCCAATTTAAAATTGGGCAAAGGACCTGAATAGATACTTCTCCACATGGGTAACACATGAAAAGATGTTGAACATCATTAGTCATCATGGAAATCCAAATAAAAACCATGAGATACCACTCCTAGAATGGCTAGAATAAAAAACAAAAACAAGTAAGTAGGTTGGAAAGGACATGGAGAAATTGAAATCTTCATACATTGATAGTGGGAATGTTAAATGGTACAGCCACTTTTGAAAACAGTTTGACAATTCCCTCAAAGCTTAAAACAGTTACGACATGACCTAGGAATTTAATTTCTAGACATATATATCTATATATCTATATATCTATATCTATATATATCCAAGAAAAATGAAAAGATATGTCCACACAAGAACTTAGTGCATGACTGTTCATAGCACCATTATTCATAACAGTCAAAAGGTGGAAACAATCCAAATGTCCATCAACTGATAAAAGGATTAACAAAATGATATATCCATACAATGGAATATTATTAAGCCATAAAAAGTAATGAAGTGGGGATACATACCACAACATGGATGAACTTTAAAAACATTATCCTAAGTGAAAGAAGTAAATCACAAAGGAGTATCATATATTGTATGATTTCATTTATATGAAATGTCCAGAATAGGCAAATTAATAGAAAGTAGATTATTGGTTGCTTAGGGCTAAGGAAAAAATGGGGGATAGGGAAGTGCTATCTAAAGGGTACAGTTTCTTGTTGAGATGATAAATATGTTCCAAAAGAAACTGTGGGGATGACTGTGCCTATCTATGAATATATTAAAATGATGGGATTACCAGCCTTGCCTTGACTTACTTCTTCACAAGTAGGAACTTTGTTTGCAGAAGCCCGGAGAGCCTCCCATAGTGCAGAATTGTGACTCCAGGCTAAACTCTCCAAAATCTGTTCCTCAATGCTGTTCAGGTGTTTCACCATGTCCCTGGAAAGTCCCTCCTCTGAGCGGATCACTACTTCAATAACCTAGAGATGAGAAAATTGAGAAGATAATGTAGTCTCAAGTAGTCAGTTCTAGACTGGGCTTGCATGTATGACTAGCTCTGGTCTTATTAATCACACAGAACCAAGGATATCTTTCATCCACAATTCCATGGCTTATTAATATATTTTAAATTATGAGGGAGTTTCTAAGATCTTCAAAATATTTTCACAGGCATTTCTGTTTTTCCTGGGGGTTTTTTTTGTTTTTTTTTTTTTTTATACATGGAAAACTGAGGTAATCAATAGGTGAAAACTGGTAAACAGCCCAACAGTGGTAGAAATCAGGTACTGGGTTCCCAATTTGAGCTATTTTGAATTTACTCTCCCTTTCCAAACTACTTTTGCTTACAGCTGAAAAGAACAGAAAGAATAACATATTTAAAATGAACTTTCTTATATATACTGTAATTCCATTTTAATGAGTAAATATCTAAACAAAGCCTAAGTATATACACTAAAATATTAATAGTGATTATTATTATTTATAATTAGGACTATAATGTGTGGTTTTACTATTTACATTTATATATAATTTGGGAGTTCCCTGGTGGTGTAGTGGCTAAGGCTTCAGCGTTGTCAATGCTGCGGCCTGGGTTCAATTCCCAGCCAGGGAACTTACCCACATATAAAACAAAACAAAACAAAACAAAAACCCAGTAGTTGGCATTCTAACATTTATGTATAATTTGTGTTTTTCTTCAAGGACTGTATATTATTTATGTGGTTAAAAACAAAGGGATTTTGGGGGGTTCCCTGGTGGTGTAGTGGCTTGGCTTTGACACTCTTACCACCATGGGTTCGATCCCCGCTCAGGGAAACAACCAAAAAAAAAAAAAAAAACAAACCAAAAAACAAACGGGATTTAACTTCTTAAATGAAAAAAGAATGCTATAAATAAAAATAAATTCCTATTAGGTAAAGACAAAAACAACTTTTTCCTTGAATAAAATTACATATATTTCCTAATAGAAAAGCTGAAACATACCCATCAACATTAAAGTACACAAAAACCATTTTCCATAAAAAACAAGACACTTAAATTCCAGTCAATAAATCAAACGGATACGCTTTCCAATGAACTGCATTTCCTATAATTTTAGACATTTTTTTTTTTTTTTTTTTTTTTGCTTTTTGGTATGTGGGTAGCTCCCTGACTGGGAATCGAAGCCGGGCCACAGCGCTGACAGCGCCAGCGCGGAAGCCTTAAGCCACTACACCATCAGGGAACTCCCAATTTTAGACATATTTTAGGCATAAAAATTTAATTCTCCAAACTAATTTTCTATTATCAATAGTTTGAAAGTAGCACCGATGACAGAAGTTGTATCACTAAGTATAACAGCAGCATCAGTCTTGAATTCAAACACTGGGTAACATTAAATGTTATTGCAGCTGTGAGCTCTATGTTGTGACCCATGAAATAAGGTTAATAGGGTAAGCAAGTAAGATTCATTTACATTGAATTAGTTCAAATTTGGGGAACATGATTTGTTATTACAGCTGCATTATTCCAGACAATAATCAAAATCAATTTCAGACCATTTCTTTCTCCTGAGAGAGTTTTTGCTCTTTATTATGCATCTATTTAACATGCTTATAATTTTTACTCATACATATGGGAAATTCAAAGTTAAGTACTTACTTTTTTATCACATTTGCAAATCAGTAATGGAAAAAGAACTGAAGCTGTGAGATTGGCTTAATTTACATATACCCTTATCCTTTCCCTTTTGTCCTTGATGTGGAATCCAAAAGGAATATGTGTTTTCAGAATACCTCTGGATATATTTATCCAAACATCACTGTAACTTGTTTCTTCAGCACTAAGATGAATAGAATACTTACGTGAGGTATGCTGTAACAGAACTTTGCTTTCATCTCACCTTATAAAAATAAAATGGTCGTAATTTGAGAACTTCAATAATCCAGGGAAAAGTACGAGGTGAGCTATAGGCAAATAGCACAATTTCCAAACAACAGGCCATCAAAGAGCGATGAAATATATCTTGCTCTAAAAGAACCTCAGAGAAGAGAAAGCCCACAGTTTAAAATTTCTAGCAATTTCAGCCTTTGCCATTCTATGAAGCAGACTAGAAACAAGATAAAATAAAGTGTGCCCATTATATTATACTAGACTGAGATAAAAATTTGAATTCACAAACTAGTAACAAGTTTTCTTATGATATACGAGTATAACCCTGCTCAGTGGTAGATATATTTAAATGAGGCATATGCCATAATCTGCCTTTAAAATTAAGCAAATAACAAAATAGTCAGAATTTCCATCAAAAGGAAAGCATTAGGATTGGTTCTGTTTTTTTAAAATGACAGTTTTATGACAAGTGTTTTGTCAACATAAGGGTTTATTAAATCAAAACACTAAAGTCAAAGGTATTATAATGTCACAGCTAAGACTTTAAAAAATTCAGAGAAAGAAATATTTTACTAAGAAGATAAAATCCTTTTTCACCATTGATTTTAAGATTTAACACCAGTTTTCAGTTTTAAACATGCTGCTTGTTGCCATCTTTCTTTCAAATAACATTCCAACAAAGAGTATGAAACAGAATCTATTTTGGAAAAAATCAGGAGTCATCTGTAACTTCAAGCTGTAATATGTGAAAACTGGAAATGGAGGGAAGGATGACAAGTTACTTAGCCAAAAGTAGGATAGTCAAACCCAAGGGCCTGAAGAGAGCCACTTAAAACAGATGAGTCTGCTCTATGCAACCTGGGAAGGAACAAAGTAACTGAAGGCAAAGGAAGAAAAGAAAGTAGGGGTAAGGCAAGGCACCGACATGGATGGATGATATGAAAGTTTGTAGTAGTCAGAACTACACCCACCCAATCCCACTCGAAGGAGTCAGATGACAGGCCTCTAGTCTATTCCAACTGGGATCTGGAGAATTATTCTTTATAAAACTGAACTAGAGACACTTGGAATTTGAGAACACCAGGCACAGAAGAGACTGCAAATTTAGGTGAAAGTCTGGAGAATGAATTGTGAGACCAAATCCCCTTTCTGTTCTGCTCCACAACACCAACAGCCAGGCAACAGATGAGCAGATATTTCTCTAGAAAAACCGAAATAGTCCTGAAAAGCCATTAAGGACACTCACAGTTGAGGGTCCCTAATACTACTACATAATCACCTGAGGCTGTTGGACTTTTATTCCCACTCTTGCTCACAGAGCTTTGAACCAAACTATTTTGTCAACGTAGGCATTTATTAATGTCTCACTTTTAGTACCTCATTCAAATATAAGTGAATGTTCAAGAATAACCCAACTGAAAGACAAAGATCAAAACAAACAGAAAAGAAACTCAGAGGAAACAATGCAGGCAACAGAAGAAAACCTCAAAGAAATCTAAATTAATAACTTCAGAGAGCAAGAAAGAGATCTTAGAAATGAAAATACAAGGGCTGTCCTAGAAAGTATTCAGCCATGTAATATTAAAAATAAAGGCATTTATGGATGGATTTTTTCTGGACAGACATAATTAATGGCTATTAATAAAAAGAGAACAGGAGTAGCTATGTATAAACACCAGACAGACTTTGGAATAAAGAAAATTATCAGGTTCAGAAAAGGACATTTTATTATGGTAATAGGATCAATTTACCAAGAAGACATAGCAATCCTTGATTTGTATGCATTGAAGAGCAGAGTTTCAAAACATATGAATTTAAAAATTCTGATAAACTGAAAAGAGAAATAGATAAAACCACAATTATATTTGGAGACTTCAATACCATTCTGTCAACAATTGGTAGAACTAGAAAATCAGTAAGAATATGGAAGAACTCAACAACACCATCAACTTACAAGACAACTGACATTTACAGAACATTACACCCGCTAACAGCAGGACTTTCTTTCCAAGTGCCCAGAATTTACCAAGATAAACCATGTCCTGTGTCATAAAATGAAAATGAACAAATTTAAAAGAATTGAATTCACACAGTGTGTGTTATAAAAGTACAGAAATGGAAAACAGATTGGTGTCTAAAGGGAGTAAGTGTGATGACTATAAAGAGGTAGCATGAGTGAGATCTTTGTGGCAATAGAACAGTTCTGTATCTTGATTTTGGTGTGGTTATATCATCTACACATGTGATACAATGGTAAAGAGAGACACATACACTATTCCAATGTCAACTTCCTGGTTTGATATTATATAAAATGTATTACGTGGAGTTCCCTGGTGGTGTAGTGGCTAGGTTTCGGCTCTTTCAACACTGTGGCCTGGGTTCGATTCCCAGCCAGGGAACAACCACCCCCCAAAAAAAATGCATTATGTAAAATGTAAACCATTTGGGGCAACTGGCTACATGGGACCTCTCTATACCACTTTCGCAACTTTCTGTGAATCTATAATTATTGCAAAGTAAAAAGTTGAAAATTTACTTCTTTCTCAGGAAGCTGTAGGAGCATAAGCTCTATCAAATATTAACATACAAGGGCTGTCTGGAAAGTATCCAGCCATTAATATGAAAAATAAAGGCATTTATGGCTGGGTTTTTTCAGGACAGATCCCATATATCATGAAAGAGAAAGACAGGGAATCTAGGAAAAAGGGGAACCAACACAGAAGAGAGATAAAAATTTCCAGGGTGAAAATGAAGACAAATTTTATTACTATAATTGTGTAGCACCCTTAGACATCAACCTGTTCTTATTGGAATTGAAGGTCACAAGACTCTCAGAGTGACAACAGGGACAGGGGGAGAAAACTGATAGAACGTATGACAGGTCTGACTTTTTAGAAAAATACATAATTACTGGAGAGAGTGGTCAGATTTGATCAAATCTTCAGAAAGCGAAGAAATTAAAAAACAAGAAACACCAAGATTTTATTCTTCTAAAATCCCTTGGAGGTGTGGGGAAATATCTTAATTATTAGTTGGTTTAATAGTTGGGGGATGGAGGTTCATTATTAGCTAGCTGGGAATGGAGGACAAAAAGAAGGACCTGAATGAAAAGGATACTGACAGTGTACCAAAGATGAATTTTATGTATTTCACATTTCTGCTAGAGGTGGCTAGCTCTGGATGTGCCAAAGAAAACTAAGGTCAACTAATATGTCATCTGGGCTAAGTTGGTCATTAATTGCTGACCCCCATAATGCATTATACAGCCTCTCAACATACTGCTTCCAGGCTTAGGACTTTTGGACTTGCCAGTGGCTGAGAGAGTAGATTGACTTACTGACATGTCCATTCCATGAAGTCTTCGTGTTTCCTGAACCATTACAGTCTCTAATATTTTATAGTACAAAATTTCTGCAAGCTTTAGTCTGTTCACAGCAAAGTCTACAGGGGAAAAAAAGAGAACATGTGCTAATGAATGTAGTTGTTAAGGACTAAAGAACAAAACATATAAACTTAAATCTGATCAATTAAGAATAGCAGGTGAGGAAAAAACTTGGAATTTCTACTTTTGGGGAGACAATCTGTCTACTTTAAGTGCTATGTCAAGTTTAGTTTTGTCTTCTTACCTATGTGAGATCCTGGCTGTTCATCTGTTGATTGAGTATAGTGTTGGCAGAAAGTCTCTCCTATTCCTTTCACTATTTTCATAATGTTTTCCATAGGATTACGCATACAAGATCTATAAAATACAACAGAAACCAAATTACCAGGAAGAAAAACCCAGACTACTAACATTTCTTCTTTCAAGAATTAGTCTGGGGAGTTCCCTGATGGTGTAGTGGCTTAAGGCTTTGGTGTTGGCGCTGTCGGCGCTGCAGCCTGGGTTCGATTCCCAGTCAGGGAACTACCCACATACCAAAAGCAAAAAAAAAAAAAAAAAAAAAGCAAAAAAAAGAATTAGTCTGGTTTTTAATGAACAAAATTCTATTCTCAGGTATAAACCTAGATATGTAGACAGAGCATATTTCAAACAAGTCTACAACCTCTAAATAAAATCATTTGGCATACTGTTGTGGAATTTCAACATTAGAAGAGCCAATGTCCTCTAGATGATGCTTACATTTATTTACATGATGTTCTTAAAAAAAAAGCAAAACTATAGGGACCAAAAACATATCAGTAGTTGCCAGAGGCTGGAGATGGCATAGGGTTTGACTACAAAGGGGCATAAATTTGGGGGGATATGGGGTTCCCTGGTGGTGTAGTGGCTAGGCTTCGGCACTCTCAACGTCACAGCCTGGGTTTGATTCCCAGCCAGGGAACCACCAAAAATAAAAAAAAAAATTGGTGGGGGATAATGGAACTGTTCTATGTCTTGATTGTGGTGGTCATATAACTATGTATTTCTCAAATCTCTTATTATACAGTGAAAAGAACTTCCCATTTGTTTTTATTTTTTTATTTTGCATTGTTTTCTTCCTTCCTTCTCTTGTTGCTATAAAATGTTTGTATAGTTGCCTTGCCTTTTCTTTTCACTTTGTTCATGCTTAAATGGGTAGTTCAGTACAGACCTATTTATTTAAATGCCACGAGGGAAGATCTTCACAATAGTCTTCCTACCTTATCTGCAATTTGCTTATCTTCTCAGCTGTGTTTGAGGCTGGGGATTGTTCTCTTCACTTTTCTGTAGACTAAAGGTTTGGGGAGTAGGGGCAGAGCTCAGCTGGTGCTATGTTCAGTATTTGTTAGAGGACAAAGGCTTTGTTTTCTCTTCTGAGATTTAGTTAACCGTCCCCATTCCAGGGTTTACTACACCTAGTCAGGGATATCTTCTAGTTCTATGAGGATCTGTCCCTAAATAAGCATGGAATCTTGGAAAATGGCAGGTTCTGGGAGGTTTTCACATTTCTGTCACAATATTGGTGGTGGTATATAGAGACTTTCACTTGGAGAGGGTTTTATGACTTCTTACCCATCTGGCTTCTCACATCATTTATTTCTCTCCACATCTGGGGTATTAGTAAGCATTCTCAAGATCCTATCAACATACCCTCTTTCCCCAGTAATGCTTCTTAGGGATGGGCATAACAGAACCATCCATTTCCTTTGTTGACCACCACTTTAGAAATTTATAGCATGAAATCATACCCTTCTCCTCATTTAGTTGCTGCTTGTAAATATTAATACTTTGCTAGTTTTTACTATTTTCTTATTTCATTAGAAATTAGGAAAGAAGGTCCTCTGATCTGACTTTATTCTATCATCTTTACTAGGAAACTTGATTCTTTTTCTTAAACAATTACATAAAATTTCATTTTATGACTTCACCTACAATATGTAATCAATATAAATGGGACATTTATATATATATTTTTTTTTTGGGGGGGGGGTAGTTCCCTGGCTGGGAGACATTTATATTAAACCCATTTAAAGTCAACGTAAAAAGGAGAACAATAATGCATACTCTAGGGGTAGTTACACAAGTGGAATGTCAGAGCTAAATAATCTTAAGATGTATTTAAATTTGAAAGTCTATAATAATATGAAATAATACTTATATATAATTTTGGGGGGGTGGTTCCCTGGCTAGGTATAAGGTTTTTTTTTTGTTTTTTTTTTATTGTAGGTGGTTCCCTGGCTGGGAACCAAACCCAAGCCGCAGTGCTGAACGTGCCAAAGCCTAGCCACTACACCACCAGGGAACTCCTGGGTATAAGTTTAATAGGTGCTTCTATCTAGTTTTAGTCAACATACTTTGTGATTGAAATGGTATAGTAAAACTTGCCAGTTATATATCCACTATCTTAAGAATTCTCAATATATTAAAAACAAAATGAAATAATTTATTTTAGTATTGTACTTACTCAAAAATATTTATAAGTTGTTCACTTGGTGCATTTTTCAGTCCGGCCACAATACTCTGTAATCGGCTTACACTTTGGGTGGCTGAAGCAACAGGAGTAATGACTGCTTCTTTTTCTTGCAAATATCGCCTTCCCGTCAGTGGGGTAGAAGGTGCAAATGATGTTTTCTGTCAAACAAGAAAAATCTGTGAGATTAAAGTTACCTTCATCCTCATTATGTGTTTAATTCAGTACATATACCATGTTTTCTGTTCATATTTAATAGATTACTTCCCCCTCCTTCTGGTTAACCATCAAATTTTTAGCAATACAAGGTCTGACAATTAAGTTCGTGAACTCATCCTAGAAAAAAGTGCTTCATACCTCATTGCTGACTATCACTATGGCCACCTTCAAAGTATTCCCCTTAGGAAGCTATGCATCAATGCCAGCACCTAGTTTCCCTTCAAAGCAATTTTTGGAACTCTTTATCTAGAATGACCATCAGAGCTGCCCTCGTATTACCCTTGATGTCCTGAATGTCATAAAAATGTCTTCCTTTCATGTATTTCCTTTGTCTTTGCATAAAGATAAAAGTCACGGGGGGCCAGATCAGGTAAGTAGGGAGGGTATTCCAATGCAGTTATTTGTTTACTGGCTAAAAACTTCCTCACAGACAGTGCTGTGTGAGCTGGTGCTGTGTCATGATGCAAGAGCCATGAGTTGGTAAAAAGTTCAGGTTGTTTTCATCTAACTTTTTCACACAAGCTTTTCAGCACTTCCAAATAGTAAACTTGGTTGACTGTTCAGTTGGTACAAATTCATCATGAACAATCCCTCTGATATCAAAAAAGTTTAGCAACATCATTTTGACTCTTGATTTGAAATGACAGAACTTTTTTGGTCGTGGAGAAATGGCAGCCTTCCATTGTGTACTTTGACACTATGTTTCAGGGTCATATTGGTACATCCATGTTTCATCAACCAAAACATTGTCTTGTATCTCCAAAAGGTCTTGGCAAACTTCAACTCTCCTTGACTTTTGTTCATTGGTAAGTTTCTTTGGGACCATTTTTGCACACACCTTTCTTTTTTTTTTTTTTTTTTTTTTTATTTTTTTTTTTTTTTTTTTTTTTTTTTTTTTTTTTTTTTTTTTTTTTTTTTTTTTTTTTTTTTTTTTTTTTTTTTTTTTTTTTTTTTTAATTTTTTTTTTTTTTTATTTTATTTTGTTTTTTTTTTTTTTTTTTTTTGCTTTTTGGTATGTGGGTAGCTCCCTGACTGGGAATCGAACCCAGGCCGCAGCGCTGACAGCGCCAGCGCCGAAGCCTTAAGCCACTACACCATCAGGGAACTCCCTGCACACACCTTTCTCATGACAAGATTTTCAGTTAAGATTTTCCTATTTCTCTATTAATGTTTACTTGGTCTGCTATGCTTCTCACAGTCAGCTGATGATTTTGATGCACAATTCGACAAATTTTTGCAATGTTTTTGTCAGTTCTGTTCATTTGGCCGTCCTGACCTCTATTCATCAGTGACTCTTTCTCTCTCCTCAGAAAAATGTTTAATCCATTTGTATATTGCCATTTTCATCATGGCATTATCCCCATAAACTTGGACTAACATGTCCCTGATTTCACTTCCACTCTTGCCAAATTTAACAAGAAATTTAATGTTTGTTCACTGCTCTAATTCAAGCTCCAACATTCTCACAAGAGCACACCAAAAAACAACAATGATGAATGCCACTCAGCAAGACACTACCACACATCAACACAAACCCAGCTGTGAGAAACAGATATAACAAGGTTATGAAACCTTACTGAGCTGTTTATACAGTGCTGCCAACATCAGTGCATGGTAGCAAGTCTGAGAACTTAACTGTCAGACCTGTATTATGCTAACATCCTTATACTTGAGTAACACCTTTCCAAAGTACTTACTATCTATAATCTCATTTTCTTTTCCTAACATTCATTTGAAATATAACCTATACATTTTCATTTTACATAAGAAGGAATAGAGAAGTTAAAAAGTTTAAGCTGACAAAGTTAATGATACAGCTTGGACTACAATATAGGTTTTCTATCTTCTATTTTTTTGAGGGAGGGTGGTAGCCTGGCTGGGAATCGAACCCAGGCCGCGGCATTGAGAGCGCCAAAGTTTAGCCACTACACCGCGAGGAAATCCAGTTTTCTATCTTCTAGATGAGTGAATTTTCCATTAGACATCATCTTCCAACTCATTTTCCACATAAATACAGATTAATAATGAAGTCCAGAGTTATATGGCTGAAATTTGAGAGGAGTACATAGTTTATCATGGGCTGGAAAGCAAACTAAATTTTAAAGCAACAGAGTAGTGGCTAAAGTGATGCAAAGAAAGAATGGTAAGAAAGCATAAATCCTTCATGTCAAAAGTCACATATTATACAGAAAAACTCAGGTGTTCTAAGATAATATATCCAAAATATGAAAAATAGCAAGAAATTAGGTAAAAATACTAAATGCTAGTTTCCGAAATTACCTTTTAAGACTTTCATGGGAAATATGAATTAGTAGAAGAAACTCAAGATTTAACTTGAAAGATGCTTCTGCTGTTAGTAGAATCACACACAGAGAGAAAAAAGATCATTCAAGACTGAGGCCAGGCTAGGTTATATTACTTTTTCAAAGTGCTGTTGAAGGTTACACTCCACATTAGCCTGTGCTGTTAGTTTCCCTAATGGGGTGTCACCAGTGAACTTTCGAGGAGTTCCAATTTCCTCTTCTGCATCTGCTCCCAAAAAGACCCTCTCGTCAAAATCACCAACAGTTAAAACATATTCTTCATACTCCTTGTTCACTGCTTTGCTGAAAAGAGAAATTACTTTAAGCTGCTAGAATAAAATTAAAAATTAAAATAAAGTACAATGGGTGTACCTTGAAAATAGGTTGAGACTCCACAGCCTGGAGAAGCTGATTAACTTTCTAGTTTTTATTAAGTCTGCTCATGTAATAACAGTTTCTATCTGATGGACATTCTTCACATTCAAATACACAGCAATAAATTATTTATTTTATTTTTTATTTTTTTTTATGTGGGTAGTTCCCTGGCTGGGAATCGAACCCAGGCTGCAGCGTTGACAGCGCCGAAGCCTTAGCCACTACACCACCAGGGAACTCCCAATAAATTACTTTAAAAGGTGAGTGAAAGAGAATATATACTTAATCTGAAAACTGTTGAAACTAATTAAGATCTGATCATTGAAGAAATAACAGGGGCTTTAAAATACAGGCACACTCTGAATTTGTCAACATTTGATTAACAAAAGAACTCCATATGAACTCAAATAGAGAAGTTGTTGAGTCTTGTTTAAGACTTTCTCTGGAGAGTAGGTGCCATAAGTGACAATTGTTTTTTAATTAAAATAAATGTACTTACAGACAACTAGTCTTAGTAATAACATTCATTCAATGACACTACAGCAGTAGGAACTTGAATTTGGAGGAGTTACCTTGATATAATGTTTCACTTAAGAAACTGCAACAAATCATTATTGACAGTCTATAATATACCAGATACTATCAAATGCTAGATAACTTACCTATTATCAGTAAAACTGGAAAGGTCCAGAAGGCATTCTCCCTTTAAAATCTAGGAAGAAAAAGTCATTTTGTGATATCATATAATTAACCTATTAACATACCTATAAAAACATGACACCTACATTTTCACATTGGTAGTTGTTTTAAATCAGACACGCATAAAACAGAATTACTAAATAGTTTTTTCAGATCAGTAAAACCTAATTAGCATGCAAATAAAATATTAAAAAGCATTTAAAGTCAAGTTTTGAAAATACTTTAAAGTGAGTCTATTGTAGTGGTTTACAAATTTTAGCGATATAAGAATCACTTAGGGGGTTCCCTGGTGGTGTAGCGGCTAGGCTTCCGCGCTTTCAATGCCGCGGTCTGGGTTTGATTCTCACCCAGGGAACTGCCCCCACCCCCGCCCTCCACAAAAAAAGAATCACTGAAGGGAACTTGTTAAATATACAAACTGATGGACCTCAAGACTTGAGCTCAGATGGCATTTTTAACAAATTCCCCAAGTGATTCTGAAGAAAGCTGTCCAATTTTAAACTCTGGTCTATGGAAAAGGAAAACTAACATATATTGAATAATTATGTGCTAAGCAAACAAAAGATTCAAAGGGAATGTAAGTACTGTCACTGATAAGAGGAAAACTACACTGTTATTACGACTTTTGTTTACCCACACTACTTAGATTACTACATCAGAGCTTGCAAACTCAAATGCATTCAGGGGTCAGGGTTCAATACATATAAATGAAAAGAGCAGAAAGCACACTTCCCATCCTGAAAGAGCTGACCATCATTGAGCTTGACAACAATTATCCACATAAAATCATGTAGAAATTCCAATCCAGTATTGCCATAGCTTCTGATTTTTGAAAGGTTTTCATACAGAGGGTTTTTATATGTAAATTAAAAATTGAACAAAATAAAAATAAAATAAGGAATACTCTACAGAGGCCAAACAAAACACCTGTAGCCCATGTGCAAGAAGACGACTGTCCAAACCAGAATACTTTAGGAGTGAAAAGAGGTGCTATAAAAAGTATGTTAAGACAGCCGAAAACCAGATAATCCAGGCAAACCAAGATGTATGGTCATTGTACCCAGAGGCCACTAGTGTGCTGTTTCTAGAGCACAACAGACATATAATCCTTGAGTTCCTTTAAAAGTTTATTGGAGATGTTTATCTGTATACAGACATTTTCATGACATATACATACACACACACATATACAGACAAAAGTGTGTGTGTGTGTGTGAGTATTTAGGTAAAATAAGACTAAATATAAAACTTTGTGTAAGAGACAAAGAACCTAGTTAGGGAAAACTTTATGCTTAAAGAAAAATCTCATAATATTGGTAAAGAGGGGGACCATAGTGATGACTTAATCCAAATCTCCTTTTTTTTAACAAAGAGAAAACTCAAGGTCTAGCTGAAGTAAGTGGCTCAATATTGGGGAAATAACAAATTGAGACCCAAAGGAATAAGTCACTTCATAAATATAGAAATAGCTACATAATTTTTGAGAAAAAACCCCCCAGAAATGCATGCAAGTAGCCTGCAAATGGCTACAAAACTATAAGAGATTTTCTGCTCTATTTATAGCTGTTATACATCATCCTACTTTTGTTGCACCATGACGAAGTAATCACTTGAGCTAAAGCCGACCCTACATCATCCTACTTTTAGTGAACAGCCAGCCTTTATTCAAATTGTGGCAGTAAATTAGCTTACTCTGACCTCCTGTTTTTCATAATTTTTTATCAGAATCTCCTACAGTTACCTCTGACAGTATATTTACTTGACAGTACAAATATGAGAGCTGTCCAGAAAGTATCCAGTTATATAGTATGAAAAATAGGCATTTATAGCTGGATTTTTTCCGGACAGCACTGGTAGTTGGTCACATTCTTCAACAGCTCAGTTTCTCACATCACAGAAGATCATAGGCCAATTCTGCATCATGGCAGAAACTGAAACACGGACATCTTGACCCTTAGTCATATAATGTTAAGAACTTGCTTAAAAACATTGTTTTTTTCCTTTGAGGTTGCTGCTGCTGACTCCTACAAATTTCAGTCATTTCATTTTAAATACAGTACCTTCCTGTCAAAGAGTTTTGAAATATAGGGCTTAAAGTAGTGTTCCTTTATTCCTTTTGCTTCTATGAGAAGCCCATCATGCAGTTCACACAGTACAGCAATGATGCAGGGGGGCTCTTCAGGAGCCCGGAAGGCAGCAGTATGGAAATCAGATGGTAAACCTAGTTTGACAGGGTATGAAGAGCAACAAGGGGGAAAAAGAATATGGTCAACTTTTAAAATTCTTTTCCTTTGAAACTGATAATCAGTTTTCAAAAATAAATAAGGGTTTATTTACCTTTAAATGATGGATTTAGCAAGTCTCGTCTATTTGGACATATAATGGCATTGGCAAAAATCAGATCCAAGCAGCACAGAAGTAAATGGTAACAGTTTACTAAATCATCTCCAATCATGCGAAAATTACCTTTATAAGAAATAAAAAAGAGAAACAAAACAACCTCTTATATCAAGTAGCACCAAGTTTCCACAGTAGAAAAGTAAAACCACTGAAAGTATCACCTTACCCTTAGTATAAACAAAGAGCGTCCAACAGAAATTAAAGAGATCCTTAACACTGCAAGGACTCCTCCTAAAACAGAAAAAAAAAATGTAAGTTTTTAAAATACAGTTTTTAAATCATTTGTATTCAAAGACAATTGACTGGTAGGTAACAGGGATATAGTAGTTAAAACCCTTAACAGAAAAGTTACACAGCAAGAAGACAGCCCTACAGGATTTGGTTTCCCATTGACAGTGCTCTACTGGTGAAAATGTAGTTTTTATATGATGAATGTACTAAATACCACTCCACACTTGTCATTTAAATTGAAATAGCAAATGTAAACAATAAAGTCAAATTACACATAAAATTCCATTCACAGGACGGCTAGCCTATGGTTCATTTAAATAAGCCTTTTAAATCTGCATAAAATAATCAGAACATAAAAAAAAATAAGTGAAAGTATTACCTTGAATTTCCAGATATGGATAATTATAAATGAATTTTAATAGAGATTTAAGTTTTTTGCAAATAGGTACCTCTGGTAAAAAGCAGACTTTTAAAACTGCCAATTCCCTTAGTAAGTTTATATCATAATTTTTATGTCAATTATATAAGGATTAAGGGTCTCACCTTTGCTTCCTGCTGCGTGGTAACTTTGGTGGCTCTTCATAAGGATTTTGAAATATATCTAAAAAAATTGGCTCAAATTTTTTGAAAATTACTGTAGACACCTCAAAATTTCTTTCTAGCCTTTCTATACGTTCACGAAATTCTTGTGGCAGGTTTGACATGTCCATCCACTGCTTCATTTTACTAAAAAACTGTATTAAACTAAACAAATAGAAAGAAAGCAATTTTAAAATGAGTTCATATAATGATAGAAAAGAAGACATTTATGCCTAAGAATCTTTATCTTAAATCATGATATTTTATATATATATATATATAAAAAACAGGTAAAAACCCCAAGCACTTCATTCCCAAGAGATTTACATAAAATGTCTTCCGCTATGCAGGGAGTGACTATACTTATCTACTTTTATTTGTCACAGCACCTAGACAATAATCCACCTATAAATTAAGTAAATGTTAGTCAATGATTGATGAGTTCACAAAATTAGTTTGAAGACAGAAGACTCTCCCAAGTTGTGGATTCTAGAGGTTGATCACAAAGAACCAGACAGTTACAGGGTAAGAAGAAAATTCAAGTGTCTGTGTTCCAATATGTGGTCCCACCATCAAATAATATAAGCTAAGAAGGTAGTACATAGGAATTCTCTGATTACTCCACCCTTCTGACTTATTCAATTCAGGGTACAAAAAAAAAAAAAAAAAAAAAAAAAAAAAAAAAAAAAAAAAAAAAAAAAAAAAAAAAAAAAAAAAAAAAAAAAAAAAAAAAAAAAAAAAAAAAAAAAAGGAAATTAAAAAAAAAAAAAGGAGTTCCCTGGTGGTGTAGAGGCTAAGGCTTCGGCGCTGTCACCGCTGCGGCCTGGGTTCGATTCCCAGCCAGGGAACTACCCATATTAAAAAAAAAAAAAACAAAGAAAATTCTGGGTATACTTTTTATGTCCCCATGTTAGCATGGTCTTAGACTGAAAACTTGTAGTGTTAAAGCTCATTTAAGTGTTTAGCACTATATATAGAATGGTATTTGTAATTTTTTTAAAAAGGTGATGAAAGACATCATCAACTAATTGTCCATAGGTATGTATTCAAACTTCAGACATGCTGATTGAATTGTGAGACTTTTAAGACTCTCTTTAAAAGATTCTTAACAATACTAGAGAGGAAAACTGCCAGATAACTAAATATTTATTGTGGCTGACAAATTATAGTCCCTTATAAAGGACTTTGTTTTTGAGGTGGGAGACGCTCAACATGTGAGATCCTTCTCTTGCCAGAGGAATTCTCCACTTTTGAATCTTCTACAAGCTTTGGTGGAAGTTAGGGTGAAGGCTTAAAATCCGAGGTCCTTTGTTGGTTTGTTTTTGGTTTAATGTGGGTAGTTCCCTGGCTGGGAATCGAACCCAGGCCGCAGCGTTGACAGCACTGAAGCCTAGCCACACCACCAGGAACTCCCCCGAGGTCCTTGATTAGACATATCTGTTTGGGATTTGGGATCTGCAGCTGGTGGTACAAAAAGTGTGTTAGTGGTAAATTCTTACAGTAGGATAAACAGCAATATTCAACTCTTAGGTTTTTTGGGGGGTTTTTTTGGGTTGTTTGGTTCCCTGAGTGGGGGATTGAGCCCAGGCCGCAGTGGTGAGAGCACTGAAACCTAGCCACTACACCACCAGGGAACCCCCCAATGTTCACCTCTTAGAAAGGAATACTGTGGAAACGTCCAGGGATGGTACATAGTTTGCTGGCCATGCAAACTGTCCTTGTTAGATGTATGCTGTGATATGCTTTTTGACTATGTAACCAGTCTTATTTTGTTCCTAGCCATTTTCTAAGTTTAATTTCTTAAGTCATCCTAAGGACTTTGTCAGCTATCCAATACCTTTTAGTAAATTTCTTTTGTCCTTAAATTAGTCAAAGTTGGTAGCTGGTATGTTTTTTATGAACAAAAGTCTTGACTAATAGTACTTCTCCATATAAAGCCACTGTATTTACTGCTATCCCCAAAATGGCTGTCATAACCTGGAACAAAGTGCAACAGAGTATCGAAAACAAAAAAATGTACAGCACTGTTATCACTTCACTGCTCTTATTCTGTGATATGTCCCTAATTTAGGTTTGGTTCATGCTTCCCTCATTATTAGATTTAGGGTACGTATTTCTGACAAGAGTACTAAATAAGTGATGCCATTATTATTCTCAGTGGATCATGTCCATTTGTCCCACTATTGATAATTCTGCATTTGATTTATGTAGTATCTGCCCAGTTGTCCATATCACAGTTACTATTTTTCCCTTTGTGATTAATAAATGATTTATAGGGAGAAACTTCAGAATTATGTAAATATTCTACTCCTCATCAAACTTCTGCCCATTGATGATTTTTGCCTCAATCAATTATTACTTTGAAGTTGTAAAATGGTGATTTCCCCCACTAACTCTGTCATTTCTTCTAACTTTGTTAGTTGGTATTCTAACATAAGGAAGAACTTTCCCTTCTCCCCTGTTTATCATCAGTATAAATTTTATTCCATGAATTATAATCCATTTCTGTCCATATTCATTTTGATGCTCAAATTATCCCAGATTTGGCTATTAATGGGAATCCTTTTAAGTTAACTCATATGTCCACTGGACATGTCTCAACATTTTTTTGAACACTTCCTTACTTTCTAGCAGGATAAGCTATTCCACGTTCTCTAATAGACAAAATAGGCTTTGAGAGTATTAAGCTAAGTAAAAGAAGTCAGACAGAAAAGGACAAGACTGTATTATTTCACTCATATGTGGGATATAAAACAAAAAGCATAGGAGTTCCCTGGTGGTGTAGTGCCTAGGTTTCGGCCCTGTCAACACCACCGCCTGGATTCCATTCTCAGCCAGGGAACCACCAAAAAACCCAAAACACAAAAACAAAAAGCAACAAACAAAAAACCAAAATCGTAGATACAGACAACAGAAGGATGGTTATCAGAGGGGAAGGGGGGAGCATGAAGAGGTTAAAGGGGGTCAAATATAAAGTAACGGAAAGAGACCAGGCTGCAGGTGGTAAGCACATTATAGAGTATACAGATATCGTATTATAAAGCTGTACACCTGAAATTTATATAAGCTATTATCCAATGTTACTCCATAAATTTAATTAAAAAAAAAGATTGTTTCCCAGCCAGGGAACCACCCCGAACGCCCCCCAAAAAAGAAAAGAACAAGCAGGTGTGCCCTAGCTTTTGAATCAGCCATTTCCTTAAAGACATTATGCTAAGTATTCATATGCTGTGAAATAAGTCAGTCACAAAAGGCCAAATATTGTATGATTCCATTTATATGAGGTACATAGAATAATCAAATTCATAGAGATAGAAAGTAGAATGGAAGGTTAGCTGGAGGGGAAAGAAGGAAGTTATTGTTTAATTATTACAGTGCTTCAGTTTGGGAAGATGAAAATTTTCTAGAGACGGATGGTGGTGATGGTTGTACAACAATGTGAATGCATTTACTGCCACTGAACCATACACTTAAAAGTGGTTAAAATGGTAAATGGTATGCTGTGTATATTTTATCACACACACAATAAAAACAATATATAGAGCAGGGATAATAAATATGGGGCATGTGTCCCAATAGCAGCACACTACTGAATTTTAATGGCACTAAAAGGATACGAAATTACTTTGTAAAAATTTTATATCAGTGTTCCAATTAAAATGCATGAAAAATAATTTTTCATGAACTAAATTTTCATTTGGGATCTATTAAAAATGAAAATAAGGAGTTCCCTGGTGGTGTAGAGGCTAAGGCTTCGGCGCTGCCAATGCTGCAGCCTGGGTTCGATTCCCAGCCAGTGAACTACCCACATTAAAAAAAAAAAAAAAAAAAAGAAAATAATAGATGAGCGTCATCTTGATTTAAATCACATTACTGAAAAACTTGTGAAAAAAATTTGGAATAAATTACTTCTCATTACTTAAAAAAGGAGATGCAGATGACTTTATTAAAATAAATTAAAAATTCAAATTGCATAACAGATACTACTTTTTAATAATACAATTAATAGCAAAAGAAATTTTTACATGAAACTTTATAAGTGGGATGTTGCTTTGGTTAAGTTTTTTTGCAAAGTGAAGCTGAACATAAATAAAGTTCAAAACGGAGACATACTAATATATATTTGCATGTAGACACATGAGTAATACAGACAGACTTGGGAGGATCTGCAACTTACTAGGTATTTTGCCTCCTAGAAGTAATTTAACCTCTTGGTGGCTTGGTTTACTTATCTACAAAGGTTCATTTCATCAGATTAACTGAGGATTAAATGAATAAAGACATGAAAGCCCCTAGCACACAAAAAGTACCAGGCACATAGGTAAGACTCAATATAAATCTGCTAGTTTTACATGTGTATCTATAATCTATACTTACCCAGTATTTTGCAGTATGATTACTTAACAATATTTGATAGATATTTCCCATGTCCACAAAGATACACATAATCCTTTAATATTACATATAAAGTTGAAATTTTGAAAACAGTCCAAATTATTATAAATTAATGCAAGTAACATAATTTGCATTCTTTTTTTGATCTGAATGAATATGATGATGCTGGTCTACTGTTCTTTTAGCAATGAAGAATGTGACCTTAAAAAATTTTTTATATCAATCAATATTTAAAAGACACCTATCTTTTGACCCATCGCTACTCTTTTAGGATTTTATCTAAAATATATAATACAATGATGTTCACTTATCTGTAATCACAAAGGACTGGATACAATCTAAATATTCATCAATATGGAGATGGTTAAATATATGAAAACCCCTGTATGTGAAAATATTCTAGAGTCATTAAAAAAATTAATGAGGTAGAGCCACATATGGTGATATGGATTTCTAGAATATAAAGAAAAGCAAGTGAAGAACAATACACATAGTATAATCTCATTTATGTTTTTTTAAAAAACAAAAAACTGAAAGAACAGATTTTTTTCTACAGTAAATTGTTAATAGTGGTTTTGTTAATTCAGGGGAGTGAAAAAAGGAAGAAACAGCTTTCTACATTCAGCCCTTCTGTATTACTTGAAAATTCTTAAACCTTTTGTTCATTGTGGTACAGTATACTATATAACATAAAATTTACTATTTTAACCATTTTTAAGTGTACAGTTCAGGGGCATTAAGTACATTCACATAGTGCAACCATCACCACTATCTTCAGAACTCTTATTATTATTTGAAATTTCTATCATGAGTTTGTATTGCTCTAAATTTTAGGTTATTTTTTGTTCAGTTTTGTTCAGTTTCCCTAACAAACAATTATTACAAAGATTTAAAATTTTTTACATGGTCACTGATGAGAACCATTGACAGAAATAGATCAGACTGTTTTATACTACAGTCTGTCTAAAGCTTTGCTCAATTTAAAAAATTACCTGAACTCCACCAATCTTAATCATATTATTTATTTATTTATTTATTTTTTTTTTTTTTTTTTTTTTTTTTTTTTTTTTTTGGTATGCGGGTAGCTCCCTGACCGGGAATCGAACCCAGGCCGCAGCGCTGACAGCACCAACGCCGAAGCCTCAAGCCTCAAGCCTCTACACCATCAGGGAACTCCCATATTTTTTATTTTTATCATCAATGACAAAAATTGTTATCAAAGTTTTAAAAATTGTCTTGAATTTATTATTTTTCTATTTATAGAAACCAAAATATTCTGAGAATTTTCTTTTTTTAAAATACAAAATGAACTGAAATGTAATTGTCCTTCTTGGATAGGACTTTAAAGTTTATTTCTCACAAGTTAACAAACCCACAAACAGAGAACATTAGCACTATCTAAATACGGACCCTCCATTTCTTTTGTTTTGTACCCAGGCAATTAATAGTTCCATATGGCTGATACAAGAGCAAGTAAAAGCTATAGCCAAGACCCACTGATTGCTTAGTAGTTCCTAGGGAAAAAATATTAACTGTACAAGAGAGAAAATGAACAACACCTTGAGCAGATAGTCAAAATTAATGTCACTGATGAGAGGCAGATGTAGTTATTTAAGGAAATATACACTGAAGTAATGAGGGGTAAAGGACTATAATATACACAACTTATTTTGAAATGGTTGAGGAAAAAAAATTATTTAACAGAGATACATCAAGTGAAATGATAAAGCAAGTGGGGTAAAATGATAATAGATGAATAAAGGTATATGGGTGTTCTTTGTGCTTTTCTTATTTTTCAACTTTCTGGAAGCTTAAAATTATTTTCAAATTTTAAAAAATTAATGAAAAAGTACAGATAAAGATTTAGCACAAAGGGTCTCAGGCTGAAGTCAGAATTATTTTTTAAATTGTTAGACTTATTGGGTGAAGTCAGAATTTGAGGAAGAAAGGCAGTGGAGAATTGGGGAAGAATACCTAACAAACTTAGTTTAGAATAAAGTTAAATGATATAAAAGAGAAATTAAATTCTAAAATTAAATTTAGGACTTAAAAAATAACATTTGAAAATCAAAGTGCTTTACCTTAATTTAGCCGAACGCAGTATTCTGGTAAGTGAAACACAATTTCCTTCCATGATACCCTTCCCAACTGTAGGAATAATGCTTTTGCGGCATGCAACATATAATGAACATGCCAACCAGTGTATAACTTCTCCCTGGCAGGCAAAAGACAAATAGCAAAATGAATACGCTATGTTAAAATGCTTGAATTCTAGAACCAGAAGAGATCTGAGAATTATCAGGTCTAATTTTTATTCTGTATACTATAGGCCAGAGAGGTGAAAATATCTGCCCAAGATCACAACGCTTAGTTAGTTGTAATGGATATAAAACTTCTTACTCTCTTCCTTTGTAACATGCTAAATCAAAGATAGATCTCTTACCTAAACCCCAAATCTAATATTACTGAAAGAGCTCTCTTGAAAAAAAATCTCAGCATTAGCTTTCTCTATTTTTTTTTTTTGTTTGTTTTTGTTTTTGTTCCCTGGCTAGGAATCGAACCCAGGCCCGGCATTGAGAGTGCCAAAGCCTAGCCACTGCACCACCAGGGAATCCCAGCTTCCTCTATCTTAAAACACCTGTCATGGCCTTGATGCTGCTAAAGTTCCTTTCTATGATTTTCTTTTTCTTTTTTAATCAGTTTGGCAGAGAAAGGTAAAAATAGAGTAGGAAAATGACAAGGGGGCCACACACAAAAAATTAATACCTGTCTTGCACAATATAAAAGAGGCTGTCATTTTGTGAGGTAAAAATTTGGGGAATAACTTATCCCAATCTTTAAAATAGGTAAGTATAGCCTTCTATCTTAGCAGGTATCTCAATTTACAAAGCTACAAAAAAATTGGGAATTGAACACTTAATTCTCTGAGATAGGCTTGAGATATTTCCAAGCTAGAATCACTTCATGAATTCATTGCTGAACTATATCGGAAATTCAAGAGTTACGCACAAATCTCATAGCACGACATATTACTGTTCCTATTCACTGTTCCGCAGATCCTCTTTAAGACTAGACTCCAGAAGGATAAAAAGATTGATAGATTTCTTGCAATAATCCAAAAGGGGTACGTAAAAATGGACGGCCACCAATAAAGCTAAAACCCAGTGTTCCCACCTTAAGGTAGTGAGAAGTCTTATTTGCTCGAGGCATTATGTGAGGCAAGTAAATGTAAGATTGAATATTTTTAGATGCCTTGAGTAATGAATTATTTGGGAATAGCATTCAAGAATTATAGAGCCTTTGGATATACACTACTAGATGAAAGCAACATTAAGATAAAGAAAATTTAAGTACCAGAATTACTGCTTCAATTTTTTCCCCCTCCATATTTATTCTAATTCCTTGATGTTAGGTCTTGGAAATACAAAGATGGTTTCTGACCTCAGGACCTCCAAGTCCAGAGCTAGGAAGAACAGATACTGTTATCTATTACTGATGAGATTATAAGCTAATGAAAATAATGTGTTGTTGGAAAATATAGTGTAGTGAATGTGATTTTGACTAGAGGTCAGGGGAGGATTCACAGAGGGAGACCTAAAATGGGTTAAGTGGTAAATCACCAACACGTAAGGTGAGTGGAGGAAAGGCAAGGGGAAATGTAAGCTGGAGCTTGTCAGGTAGACCGGAGGAGGGTAGGGACTGTGCAGAGGGGTTCTTAGGAAGCAGCAGATATATGAAGATGCCTACTTCAAGAGCCTTCACCAAAAACAAACAAAAGCAGAAGAAAATAAAACTCTGGATAGAAAAAATGCTCACAAACTCTTAATTCACACATCTGGGTTCTCTAAATCTAAAATTTAAGAGGTCCTGAACAATGCTGCCTAACTGGAGATCCAGCTCTTCAATTTTCCCTCCAGTTGTTGGTGAGGGGAAATTTCCAGGTAGAAGGAATAGCATGGAGAAAGCATACAAGTTGGAGCAAGCTTGGCACATTAAAAAATCTGAAAAAGGTGCCTAGTTTAATAATGCCTTGACTACAGGGTGTACTCAGTAAATGCTTATTCACTAAGAGACCAAATGAGGACCTGGGATGTCATAAATTCTTTCTCAAGCTTTTAAAAATCAGTGTGTTTTCACTGAGAGACAATAATTCATAATTTTCCTTACTTTCTTATTCTTTCCTCAGTTTTCCAGTCATGCCATCTATGGTTGCAAATCATGGGATGCAGATCACTATCCTTTATCCAGTCCTACCCTGGAGACACACAAGAGTGATGGGTATTTTTCCCTTATATATAAACACACATACACTCAACTCTAAATTTCCAACTCTCTGCCTTTAAATCCAGTAATTAAATAATCATTTCACTGGCTGGTGAGTCAATGGAGTAGTCTATGTGAGTACAGCCCCATTGGATCATGAAAGCCTTTGAATATAAGGCCACTGGAGTAATTGTTGAAATCTACTCAATCACAATTCTATCTCTACACTGGGCTTATGCTTGCCTTGATATTATTACCTGGAAAATAGATATAATACTCCTCTGTCATGTTCACAGAGCTGATGTGAGGACTAAATGCAAGAATGGTTGGGAAAAATCTAATGATAGTCTACATTTATTTTACATCACATATAATAATAGCCAGATACTGTGCTAAAGCATTAGAATTATCCAAGTATTCCCATCTGAGATAGGAGGAACCTGGGGCTGAGAGGCAGCACTGTGTGAATACTGGGTTACGTCGTCAAACTGCTGTGCAGTGCTCTACTACAAAATGAGCAACCCACACTTCCGCCCTAGGGAGGCGGAAGGATGGGTTAAATGGCTCAGACTCCTTAGTCTGGCTCCACCACTAACCACGTGACCTTGGGCAAGTAACTTAACCTTTCTGGGGCTCAGCTTCTCATCTATGGAATGGGGATCACAGAACGTGTTCAAGAGGTTGTAGACAGAAATACATGAGATGACATATTTAAAGGGCTGGCAGTCATGTCGGCACACAATTCATTTTAGTTTTTATCATTATAATAGTACTTGGTTTTTTTAACAGATTTCAGGGCAGTAACATGACGTCTGTGGCAGTTGGCAGGGGCGAGGGAAGACTGGTCTGGAGTCTAGGAGATCCCTGAGTGGCGTGTGACCTTAGACAAGCCCCTCCTTTTCCCGACTTCAGTTTCCCGCCTCAGAAAAAAAAAAAAGGATTAAATGATCTACATTTGCCCTTTTAGCTTCGTAATCTGCGGTGCCCTACTGGGCGGCGACCCTCCTCTTTGGGGAAACTCCCACCGCCCCGTAGGGTAGGGTAGAGGCGGGGCGGGGGTGGGTGGGGCCTGGAGAGGGTCGAGACCCGCAGTCCCACCTGCCGCCGCTCACCTCTAGGCTGTAGTTGCCCCGGATGGCGGTGAAGTCGTTCAGGGCTTCGGCTGCGCTCCCCTCGTCCAGGTTCAGCTCCTGGCAGAGGGCCTGCAGCGCTTCCCCCGCCGCAGCGACCACCGCCGCCCCCTCAGCGTGGGGATTGTCTTGGAACATCCCCTCAGGCCCTGCGGGTGGCGCGATCACAGCCCCCCAGCTCCTTTCTCTGTCTTGGGCGCGCTACCCACAACCACTCGCGCCAAAGCGCGCGAAAATCAGCAGTTTTAGAGTGACGTCTGTTCGGTAGTCTGCATCCGCATTTCTCCTCGAAAAAGTCCATCTCTCTTCCAGGGCTTCCAACAGACTCTTCGGAAATGTGATAAGAAGACGGACCTCGAATCCTGAAGAAAAACCTGGACTTGGCCTTGGCAGGCAACTGTGGGCAAAGCCAGGGGGACAAATTGGGAGCTCAGGGATCAGCAGCCCGTACGCAGAGTCTGCTGGGAGTTGTAGTGTACATCCTACCTTGAAGCCGGCGGTTCACCCATGTCTCGGCGGCTCTGGTTTTGGTAGGACTGCGCTGTCTATTGCTAGGTGGCCTCATTCATCTTAGGAAGAAGTCTTCTCTGTCCCGCCAAGCCATGCGCTTGATTTGTCACTCCTCCGCGGCGCCATAGTCTGAGACTTGCCCGTTGAGTTAGAGATGGAGGAGGGAACAGAAACAAGTGGCCCCGTGACAGCGGGGACCTCATTAGATTCTCCATAGTGTCTTCTGCGCCTAGTTGAGTGTCGTCAGTTGAATGACTGAAGGGTTGATGAATTAAGGATATTAGGAGACCCCTCACCATGTCGTCTTGATCGCTAAATGAGGCTTGATCTGGGCTAAGAGAAATGCAGTAAGGGGGCCCTTTCTCAGCTCCTTGGACCTTGGGAACCGCCCGGGTTAAGACTGTTGTTCTAGGGAGTTCCCTGATGGTGTAGTGGTTTAAGGCTTTGGCGCTGGCGCTGTTGGCGCTGCGGCCTGGGTTCGATTCCCAGTCAGGGAGCTACCCATATACCAAAAAGCAAAAAAAAAAAAAAAAACAAAAAAAAACCACTTAAAAAAGACTGTTATTCTAGATTAGGAATGGCCAGTGTTAATATTCAGCCCAAATAGCCTGAAGGCATGGAACTGGCTTTGAAACTTACCCTCTGCTCCACCAAAACCCCTTCTTCAGTAAAAGCCAGAGTGATCTTTTAAAAAGATAAATCAGAGCATGTCAGTCCTTGCTTTTAAAATATCCAAACTTACTTCTATGGCTTACAAGGCCACATGTGATCTGGCTCTATCTTGTACAGGGCATTGTTCCCCACTCCCTTTCTAGATAGGAGTATATAAGGTCAAGCAGCACTGCTTTGTTTTGGAACCTTTAAAATGCCATGCTACCAAGCTAGTTCGTGCCTTAAGGCCTTTCTCACATGCTGATCGAATGGTCCCAAATACTCAACACCAGATCTTTGCTTGTCTGCCCCCTCCTCATCATTCAAGTTCAACTGTGGCCTTCTCACACCATCTCTGAGCAGTATCTACAATAGCTGACCACACTTGCCCACCCCATTTTTCTTCATAGCACCATATCACTATCTGAAATTATCTTTATTCACTGGCTTTTCCTACCAAAATGTGAGTTGTATGAGGGCAGGGACATTCCTTTGTGTTCACTACATTCCAAAGTTTAGACTAGTGCCTGGCTTATAGTTGGTATCAATACTTAGCATGCTGTGTTTGAAAAATTACAAAGAGCCCATTGCTGACTGGATGAGGAAAGAAGTCACCAGAGACAGAAATGGAAAGGAGGTCACGGTAGGTTTAAAAGCCTGGACATTATCAGTGAAGATTTTAATGAAAGGAGGTGATGAATGATCAATATTTTGGACAGGTTCCTCTGGCTGCAGTGTTACACATGGATTGGATAAGGTAGAGACCAGAGATAGGGAGATGGTAGGGGGCTAGTCCAGCATACGAAGGAGCTGGCATGGAGAGAGGTCTTTGGCCTAGAGTTGAAGGGGACACTGCTGAGGAGGGAGGAGCCCCCTATGACAGGTTTCCATGTAGGACAAGACGGTGAGAGGTGATGCTGTTAACTATAATGGGAGTAACAGCAGAGGGGTCAGAACAACTCTAGTATTGTGTTTGGGAGACTTGCAGGAAGTTTAGGAGGAGGCTCTTGGACCCTGGAAGGTGGCCCCTTGGGACTAGGGAACCAACTGCAAGCTGGGTCTCAAATGAGTAAAAACTCAAAACTCCCTCCTAAAAAACAGACTCAAACTGAATTACCTATGTGGCACTTCCAACTCTGCTTCCTTCTAGAAGCTGCCGCTGCAGCTGACTTCAGGACCATCGTGTATTCTCTCGTCATGTAGTGGCTACACAGCGACTCTCCGCCTGTGAGTTTTTAGTTACTTAGAGGATTAGCTATGAGCAATTCTAGTGAGGTCTATCTCCAGGGTGAAGGGGTCTGTAATGGGTTATCATCCCTCCTCCTAACTTCCTTTTCTGTCAGCGAAGAAGTATCAGGGTTAGTGAAGGTGAGATGGATGAAAATCCTCCTGTAGTGGCTCATTTCTTTTCTAATAAACCTTCTGTGCTTATTTAAGAGCTCCAAGAGTGGGGACAGCCTGGACATGGGGATTTGGGAATATTACGGCAGCACCTGAAGCTAAGGGAGCAGGTTCAAATCAGGGTGAAACTTTGGGAACACCACCATTTTAGGGATGGATGGGATTTGGGGAGTGAATGAAAAAAGCTGGTCAGAAAGGAATAAAAAAACAAGGAGCAGTATCATCTCAGAGGCCAGGAAAGAAGTCCAGTACTGCAGAGAATTCAAATAGGATGAGGAGCTCAAAGACTTATTATCATTCATATGTTTTTAGCGACTTTTTGCCAGAGTAATTTTCTTCAGCACAGTGGTAGTGGAAACGATATTACTATGGCCAAGGGGCTAATGGGAGGAAGGCAAGGAAGGTGAAGTAGAAAGTAAACACTTATCTTTAAGAAGTTTGGTGGAGGAGAGGCAAAAGGAAGGGTATTTTCTAAGATAACAGAAACAAGCCCTTGAATAATCAGGGATAGGAACAAGTGGCAAGAGACTGAAGATTTTTTTTTTTTTTATTATTTTTTTTTCGTATGTGGGTAGTTCCCTGGCTGGGAATCGAACCCAGGCCGCAGTGCCAACAGCACCAGTGACGAAGGCCTTAAGCCACTACACCACCAGGGAACTTCCAAGACTGAAGATTTTTAAAAAAGGATCTTTGATGTGACCAAGCCCTGAAAAAGGTGGCCTGGCCAGAAATCCAGAGTCTGGCCTTCCTCTTCATAGCTCCTGTCTGAATGGTGATCACCTTACATCTAGAGTTAAGTGGACCTGTGAGGTGCTGAGTGGAAAATAGAGCAACTTGCAATAGGGAGTTGAGAGTGGTAAAGGTTTGGAACAATTGTTGAGAAATATCACTGGGTCTGTCAAATACAAACTTCATGGTTGGATTTTTTTGAGGGAACATGGAGTATAACACTAAGTCTTCCTCATGTGATCCTGGCTTTTATAGCTGATCCTGGACAAGATCACAAGATCTGAGAAGCTTCAAGTTTTTTGCCTTTGCCCTAATCAGTCTCTTTTTTTATCCAGATTTGAACTGCAGAGGGTGATTCTGGCCTTGAAAAGAAACGAATATAAAAGGAAACAGCCTTCAGGGATTATAAACCAACAAAACCAGGGATTCTTTGCCCCATTTTTCACCGAGTTGCAGTATATGTACTATATCCCATTTTTTCTCTACTATTGGATTTGATCTTCCTGATTCTTTTTCCATTTCATGCATACTAACACCTGAAAACCATTTCTTCATTCCACAAATGTTTACTGAATACCTGCTATGTGCAAGTACTGATCGTTCTTTTGCTATCATTTTTAGATCATCCAGACACAAACTGAGGGGCATTGCTGGCTTGAAAATTATCCAAGAACAAAAGAAACACCTCTCAAAGGTCATCCACCAAACAAAAACTGAGAAACATACTTTCTTCTCATCAGGGCTGAATCTGGACTCTTACCTTGGACTTTCAACAAGTCATATCCTTGTAAAGTCTTTCATTTTCGTCTCTTATCTCTTGATTCACCTGATCTGTCACCCTTTACATCCAATCACTTGCGTCTATAGCTTTTCCTTTTGCCATACTGTCATTCTCAGTCCTGAATTGAATTATTAGGAAGTACAGGCCTTGGAAATGAGGCCAAGATACAAGGAAAATACTCTTTTTTTCTTTTTCTTAAGATTAAAAAAAAAAAAAAAATTTTTTTTTAATTTGTTTTTGGTATGTGGGTAGTTCCCTGACTGGGAATCGAACCCAGGCCGCAGCACTGACAGCGCCAGCGCCGAAGTCTTAAGCCACTACACCATCAGGGAACTCCCCCCAAGGAAAATACTCTTGAATTACCGCCACACTCACCCAAAACCCCCAGCCCGTGCTGTCTTGCTATCAATGACTCCCCTGTTCCTTCATTCCCTATACTAAATCTTGTGGATTCCTCCTCCATCAGGTTTCTAGTTGTCTCAACATTTTTTATTTTCTTTTCCAATCCATTTTAGATTTAGTTACTAGTCTAGTTTTTCTCAGGCAGCATTTATATTGTCATTTTCTCAAAACTCTCCAGGGGTTCACTATTACCAGTTGAATCAAATTTAGGCAGCTTAGTATTGCAGACACCTCTGTCAGATCCAGCCTTACTTGCATGCTTTTTTCCTTTAGCCCTACTTTTTATCCAAGTTCATGTTGATTTTTATTTTTTCTTAATATCCAGTGGCAAGCCCATTTAGCACTAACCTGAACTTTTTTGAATAGAAAATGAAGTATGGGTAGTGAAATAGATTTGCTCTGCCTTCCTTTCTGGTCTAAGACACATCATGAAGGTTGTTTCTGTTTTGATCCCATTGATACAGCCTCTTCCGATTAACCTCCCTATTGTGATTGAATTTTTCAGAGTTCCCCAGAGCATGTGTCCAGAGCCTGATTAAAATCTTTAGAGGCTCCAAGACTGAAAAGATTACAGTGTACACTCTCCCAATTGTAATTCATAATATAAACATTTCTAAACAAAATAAAGGTAAGAAAGTTCTCCAAGTTTTCCCACTGTGGCTATTTCATTTTGAAATTCTTTCAAAAAATTAGTTTTGTCTCCCAGCTTTGCTAGGCCCCTTAAACAGGTAATTGATCAGCATGTGCTCCTCTTAGGAAAAAACGACTCACCTGACCATTCAACTGTCAAAAAAAGTAGTTCATAGTTGTGGGAGAGGTGCAAATCCTGACCTCATTCTTACTGTCCTTGTTCCTCAAAGGAAAAACTAAAGTGGTGGCTCTACTAAAGCTCAGTCCCTACAGGGAAAGTAGTGCCAGCTGTACTCACAATTAAATGATTTTTATACCTCCTTTAGATTTTGGATAAAGAGGTGAAAAATCTGAAAACCCCAATTTAACTTAAAAATATTAATTCTAAGGCCTTTATCCATCAAAATCTATACCCAAAGCACTCAATTTGGTCATAGGAAGATATTTCAGAATAGCATTTTTTTTTTTTTTTTTTTTAGGTTTTCCTCCAACAGACTCTCCTGGCACAAACTTCCTTCTCCCTAGAACCAAAATTTAGGATCATTTTTGTTTCCTGAATCTATACATAGACTTGGGTTAATCCTGCTCCCCTGTACTCCCAGGGAAGCTGGAAGACATTATTAATGAAAAACCACCCCAAATATTTGCCCTTAAGCAGAGGTCATGGTAGAAAAGTCAAACCATATGAGAAGGATATGTGTAATACCCAAAGATAGCAATAGCAAACCATTTTGGTGAGATTAACCCTGCTGCTTTTTTCCTCATTCAATTTAGAGAAATTGTTATTTTCCTGTCTTTTTGAAATAGCTCAGGCTGTTACCTATGGAGCTACTGAATAAAATACAGAGGATTAAAATCAAGAGACTTATTAACAGTCCCAGCACTGCTACTTAATGATTTTTTTTTGGTAGTTCCCTGGCTGGGAAGCTACTTAATGATTTTGTGCTCCCTGGCAACTCTGAGCCTGTTTACCTCATTTGTAAAATGGAGGTATCTAAATTATACAATTAATGCAAGGTAAAAGCCAACCCATCTACTTTATTTCCACACCTTGAAATGTGTCATCTCCATCAACAGAACTGATTCTTCAATGTATGAATTTAAATTGAGGTAACTCCCTCACTTCAAGTCTGCTCAGATATCACCTCCTTAATGAAGCCTACAGTTAACTATCCCATTTAAAATCTACCCTACAGTCACCACACTCCTGATTCCTCATACATGAATAAACAATCAGTATCCATTGGAACCCTTTAAAACCAGTCCTGTCTTCCTTGGACATCAGACAATAAACTTAGCACTCAGTGTTTAAGGTTTAAGCTGGGCAGTAATCACCATTTTTCAGGAAGGACACAGTCCATCACTTTGTTTTGCATAACAGACGGCAGTTGTTAAATAATTATCCTTTCTAATATTTTTCCTCTGCTGTGTTCTGAGGATTCGGGAAGAGGTAGGGAAAGCAGCTACTTGTTCCTCACCATCACCTCTCCAACCCCATCTCCATATACCTCTCCTGTCTTGCTCAGTAATGCCTAAAATTTCTCAATTAGAGGTTCATGCCTTTGGCTAAGAACTCTAATTTGTTAAAAAGCAAAAATCTCTGGAAGAGTTAACTTTATTAAGTCTAGCATTATTAATCACTTACATTAACAAGGAGTTCTGGTCACCAGATCTTTCCTGAGAGGCAGAGACAGAAAAAGGGGCGTGGGGCCTAGAATCTGGGAGAAGGAAGGGAGGGGAAGTTGGAACTGGCAGAGGTTTCACCTGTTTTACAATTGTACCTAGTGCAGTTTTACTTGCCAGGGCTGATGCCCGAGGGAGCCTCCCTTCTCCCAATCCCATCTTTTTTTTTTTTTTTTTTTTCCAATCCCATCTTTTACTTACATGATATAGTAATTTAATCTTTTAATAAGAGAAAAAAAGCATTTCTTATAAAATAGTTTTTTCAGTATAAGGAGGGAAAGCAATACTCAAATTTTAAAATGTGAAAATCTAAAATAATAAAGACACAGCTGGGCCAGTAATAATGAACAGTACATTTTAACAGTATATAAGGAAAATAAGGCCAAAATAATATTCAATTATACTGAATTTTTGTTTGAACATAAAACAAAATTAAATATCCAGACATTTTTGTTTTGTATATTTTAAAAATTCCATAAAAACATAAACTTATATCTGAGGAGAGCATTGTATAAAAATAATGGAAATATTTGGAATAAAAAGACTTGTTAATACAATCATTATTAAGTACTTCTTCAGCCCTTCCCAAACTGCTGAGGTAGTTCAGGGACAAGCAGTCTCTTATTGATGCTTCTCTCTGTGAATTTAAACATAATAAAACAAGTAAGATAAAATAAGTATTCTGTTTGCTACTCCCTGCTGGTGGATTTACTCAGAAAATAAAAATCTGCCTAGAGGGAAAACGGACTCCAGCACAAATAGGAATAAAGAGAAAGGATTCATTCAAACACTTATGTCACTGGAAATTTAAACTGTATCCTAAACCTACAGGGCTGTTTTCTTCTGTGAGACAGGAAAAGTTCATGAGATCAATCCAAGGACTCAAAAATTACTCCTCAAGAATAACCACCACTTTGCTCTAACTCCACTCTCCACAGTGTAGAGTGTGCATTCTATCCTATTAAAAAAATAAAGTGAAGTACACTAACTTTTAGGTAAAAAGTGTTCAAACTTTGTACTTATTATAATATTTAAGGTTCCATAACACTTTATAACTTTTGTTTGAATATATGAGTTTGGGGCATGAGTTCAGCAACGAAGATTAAATCTGCATTTATTCACATTAGAGGGAAAGAGCAGATTGGAGAAGCAGAGGAAACTGGCCATGTGTGCTTTGGCGCCAGACTACTTGAGTTTTGGCATTTACTAGTTGTGTGACCTCAGGCAAATCCCTTTCATGTTCCTCAGTTTTCCCATCTGCAAAATGGGAGTAGTTAGGAGAATTAAGAGTTAATTGTGTAATATACTTAAAGAGTATGGCTCCCCATAAGCATTCAAGAAGCATTAGTCATTTTTACTGAATAATCCACAAACCGAGTAGTAGAGTTGCATGCAGTGGAGTTGGGTGCACGCTGTGAGACCAAGGAGAAAGCAGCAACGGATGCATGTCACTCAAATGTGCTTACTGCACTGAAGTTTAGCATCCAGTGATTATCCTCAAGGTGTACTATAGATTCTGCAGGGCCTGCATTTTAGTTCAAACTCCTGACTGTTAGTCCCACATATGAAGACCTCTCTTGGGCAGGGATCCTCTTGAAACTGCACCTGGCATGCTGTCACATCCCTCAAAACATCCAGCTTACCATGAATCATGGAGAAATTTGTTCCTAAGGATGTCTTGGCAGAGGGATGGGGTGGAGACATGGTGATAAGGATTCATAGTGCTCGCTTTACAACTAAAACTTAATGTAATTCACCATGGGATGTGTCTGTTCTTCATATGCCAGTTGCCTCATTTCCTTTCTCTTTTTCCATACCACCTTCAAGAGGCCTCTCCACCACCCTAAATAGCTCAGCTCTGGCTCTCTACTTCTGTTCCTCAACCAAACAAGAGCCTGGGAATCAGACTGTGCCATTTCTAATTAACTAGCATGCCTCCTAGGGGTTTCTCATCCTTTCACATGCAGCTTATCAAAGGATTTTCCCCGTACAAATTAATCTTTTTCAGGTAATTTCTGCCTATAAGAGACTGTTCTCTATCAATGCTTAAAGCAGACAGTGGGATACTCAACAAATAATAGTTCCCCCCTAGAGCCATTTAAGGACAGCAGCTGTAGAAGAGAGAGTAAGATCAATGAAAATGGGGAATAAGGAGTGGAGACCTCACTTATATTGGGGTACATTTAGCATTATAGCACCTCACAAGTTTTTTCTTGCCTGAAGGTTTTTAAGGGAAAGGGAAAGGAAGGTGAAAGGCCTCAAGGAATTTTATAAAAATACTTATCAATATCAAACTATAAGAACCAGTTGTTACTTTACTCTTAAGATTGTTGACAAGTAGACTGGACCACAATACAAACGCTGCAACAGTAACATTTACTTGGAATCTCTTTTGAAGCTGTCCTAGACACGTTTATCAAACTAGAACTTTATGGATTTTCACTATTACTACCAATTTGAACTAAGAGCTGCTCTCCCTTACACATTCTAATTCCCTAAAGGTTTTGACAGTGAAAACTATGTTGTGAGATAACTGAATAGGTAGAGGTAGCTTCCTGCTGGCATTACTTTAAGTCTTAAAGATAAATTAAACATTAGTTGCTTCTGTGGTTTCTGAAAGGATCACTTTTTACCTGATGTTGCTTGCCTTGTTTTTCTAGGTAGGAAGACAAGCCAGGAGCTTCCTCAACCCACAAACTGTGTGCCCAGGATCTGGGTCAGCCCCAGCCTCTGGACTCGGAACAGAGCCTGGGAGGCGATGATGCGCAGAGAGGGCTCAGCATCAGTCAGCAGCTCTCTCAGATCTAAGTGGCAAGAAAACCCAGGTTGGGGGAGTTCCCTGGTGGTGTAGTGGCTAAGGCTTCTGCACTGTCAACACTGTGGCCTGGGTTTGATTCCCAGCCAGGGAACTACCCACATTAAAAAAACAAAAACAAAAACAAAAAAACCTAGGTTGGAAGTAAAGATTGATAGAAATGATCACTGGTCCAGACATCGAACAGCCAACATGCTTACAACAGCCAAGATGAAGGGCTTTTTTTTAAGCTTCTGTCTGAAAGTTTGTACATCTATAGATCAATTCCAATTTTGACCTACAAAACTCATTTCTCAGTTGCCAAATATTTTACTTCCTTTATAGTAGGCACACTACCAAGTAGTCTACACAAATCAAATTACCTGGACCCACTAAGCTTTGTATAATACTATTAACTTCTAAGTTCCTGTATTGGTCCTGGAGGTTACTCTTACATCATTCCTTTTTCTACAATATTTTTCATGGCTTCATACAATTGTACAATATGGATATACTACAACTTATTCAACTAATTCTCTTGTTTCCAATCTTGGATGTTTTTCATTTTTGCTATTTTAAGTAACAATGAAATGAACATTCCTACCATGATTTCTAATTATTTTCCTAGGTTAAATTCCTAGAAGTGGGATTTATATGTCAAAATATGTTTATTTAAGGGTTCTGATACATATTGCCACACTTCTGTATAAAAATGTTGTGTCAATTTATGTTCATACCTGCACAGTGTATAATGATGTCAGTTTTCTCTTAACACATCAATGTTGAGTATTAATTAGTAAATCTTTGCCATTTTGACAGAAAAACATGCTGGTAGCTCATCACTGTTTTGCAAACCTTTGATTACTAGTAATACTGAATATTTTTCATATATTTATTGGCCAATTTTTCTCCTATGAATTGCTTACTTATATTGTTTGCCACTTTTCTTTTGAGAAAGCACTGATTTTTTTAAGGATATTAACCTTTTATCATATGGCAAATATATCCCTCCCATATTATTGTCTATCTTTAAGTTTTGTCTGTTACTTTTTTTTTCAAAGTTGGTTTTTTAAATTTTTACATAGACAAATGTATCATTCTTTTACTTTATAGATCTGTGTTTGTATCATATTAGAAAAGGGTCTCTTTTTGATCTCTAATTCTCAAGGTCTCAAAAGTGCTCAGGACCTCTACAGAGTTTGAGCTTTTTGTTTCTTTTTGTTTCTTTTTTGGGTGGTTCCCTGGCTGGGACTCGAACCCAGGCCGCAGCGTTGACAGCACCGAAGCCTTAGCCTCTATACCACCAGAGAACTACTGAGTTCTAAACTTTTATTTAAAAGCAATGAATAGGAGCTCCCTGGTGGCACAGTGGCTTAAGGCTTCGGTGCTGACGCTGTCAACACTGCGGCCTGGGTTCTTTCCCAGCCAGGGAACTACCCACATATGAAAAATAATAATAATAATAATAATAAATAAAAAATAAAAAAAATAAAAGCAATGAATATTTAGAATTTTAATTTGGTTCTAAAAGTACATGTTTTTGGATTATAAGACTTAGCATTTTGTGACACTTTTTAATTGTAAGATTACTTCTTTGGTGAGAATAAATAGTTCTTTGAATGCTAAATTCTCAAAGTTTTACAATTACAGAAAATTTTCACTTGCTGACAGTTCAGATAACCATATGCATGATGGCTGCCTTATATGGCTATAAAACATTTTTATTATCAAGTCCTGCCACCTTACATATAAGACATAACTGAGAAATACTATCTTAGTAAAGTATGGTAACACCTCACAAGTACCACAGAGATGGTTGCAGCATTATTTTCTACAAATAGAAAATAATGCTGCAACCATCTCTGTGGTACTTGTGAGGTATTATTATACTTTACCAAGATAGTATTTCTTGTCATGTCTTATATGTCTAAGTGTTCTGACAGACAAAGTTCAGGAACTGTCCCTGAGACAATTCATCAAAGCCAGTTTCTAGACAAATAGGGTCATATTCTTTCCTAAGGAGGAAGCTGGATTGGGATGAGACTATCATTTAGCTGAAGTCTCCAAGGGATTCCTTCCACTTACCACAAAAATCAGGCTTTCTGGTCCCCAGAGCCTCAGCTCTGCCACAAAGCCTGCCCACAGTTACTGCCTCACATACCTTCCAAAATATGGGGTATCCCAAACCCAGTGTGTTATCACTCACCATTCTCTATCCAGTCAGTACCCTTCATCCTGAGCTCATTGTGATCCACATATTTTGAAAAGAGCCCTAAATACAGAATAAAGTCAATGAGTCTGTGATTTGGCGTTGGCTCTGAACAGCTGGCAGAACTGGCCTTTTGATAACTGGATTCTAAAAACTGAATTTACAAGTACTTGACAGTTACCTAATGATAACATAGCCCCTTTCTCCAAAGAAGTATTTTCAAGGTCACCTTCATAAGAATGGGGATATTCAACAAGATAATTTGGGCAAGTATAATATAGAAGTGACTGTAGAAAGACAGGGATTTTCTCTGTACCTACAAACAAGACTGCTGCTCTTCTGATAGGAAGTTTTGCATTCTTGAAGAACATCAATGTTTGAGCTAGGATGTTCACTTTCCCCTTGCATTTTTTTCCCTAAGTGGGCAAAAAAGTAAGAGTATAAAGGAGTGAAGTAGCAGCACTATGGTTATCAGCCTCACGACAGTATCCAGTCAGATCTACCTGTGCAGTGCAGTGGTGGAAATAATTACAGTTGCGTGATGAATATTATGACACAACCGTCCCCTAGATAAAGTTAAATTCTCTTGCTCACACCCGCTCATCCTGCGTGTAATGCCTCTAAATCCTCTTCACTTCTCTGTATCTAAATCTTCTCTGTTCTCTAAGCTCTGCCTCCCTACGAGCTCCTCCCTGACAGTTCCTGCCTTCTTGATGTAACCTTGCTCTGAGCGTTTTGCAGGTACTCTGCTACTGGCACCTAGCACCTTCCACATTAGTTTGTATTTGATTTTCCACAGAGCTTTAATCTCCCTTCCTAGCCTGCAAGCTCCCCTTAGGAAGTCATAATCGTTAGCATGTTTCTGGGTTCTCCACAGCCTGTTGCACACTGGATGCATTATGCTTACTGGGTGAATGAATCCATGTCTCAGTGGATCTCTTACAGAGAGAGACATCTCAGGGTTAGAACAGAAATTTGTTGTCAAAGAACTTATGATTTAACATGGATCATCTGTAGTCTTAACCACTGAGAGCACTGAATTTCCTGCTCTAAATCAGTGCATCCATTACAGGTTTGGCTGTAGGTCAGAAAGATAATCCACACTGGAAAGCCTGACACAAGAGTACTGTGGGGTTTCCTAGCCCTCTAAGTCTGAACAGAGCAGCCCTTACTGGGACCTAAACAGATTACACATATGGAAGAGGCTCAGGAATAGTCAGTCCTAGGATCTTCACAGCAGGATTCCAGGGGTTCTAGAGTCAGTTGTCTAAAAAACAATATGTGGGTCTCCTGAGGCTTCCCTGGCTCAAGCCTGCCCTAAGCTTGGCCATGGTAGCTTTTGTCAAATTTGTGAGAAGGAAGGATGCCAGCTGGGCCCTGGCAGAGCCAGTGGCATGCTGCCAGTTCTGCATGGCCCACAATAGCATGGCAGCCTGGGGTTCTCTGAACATGGACTGATGGAGGGTAAAACAATCCTCTGTATCCAAGGAAAGGATCAGAGATCATTATAAAGGTAATACATAACTCTATTTTAGTTAACTCCACAAGCAGTTATTTGAGTATGTACTATCAGCTTGACCCTGTAGCCTGACCCAGGATAGTGGGGGGTCCTAAGAGTTCACCAGTCCTTTCCATGAAGAAGGTGGGGAATAGAAAATACTTGTGACTCAGTTGGGAGGAAAGTACAGATTTATAGTACAAGACAGTTCATGGATCTCAACTGCTGATTAAAAACTATATCTGGGAAAAAAGTCAACATATTAAAGAGTTAACAAAGGCCTCATTTCTCACATACAAAGAATTCGCAGACTGTTCCAAATTCACTAGGATTGATATACCAGGGGCCTTTGCAGTACACTTCTCGGGGCAGCTTCCACTTCAGGAACTGGGCACATATAGTTAGGACTCGCCTGCTCTCCTGCGAAAAGGATTATCAGAGATCAGTATTATCAAACATTTTTTAGCTGAGGTAACCTTTTTTCAAGTGAAACTGACAGTGAAGTCCAATATGAAACACGGATAAAATCAGAATTATCCTAAAGTGAGAGGAGGGTGGAAGTAACCATAGTCTACCCTCCATCAACTTCCCCCAAAAGTCCCTAAAGGGGACCCATAAAACCTGTGGGGTTCGGAGGAGGATGTAGAAACCACTGGTCTAGGGCAAAAGTGAAAGCTACCAGGTATAACACTCAGGACAGAGATTTGGGCAGGAGTGCTCACTACCCCAAGATCTAGTGAAAGGGCTCCTGTGCTTACTTGCTGCTCCTGTCATTTTTCTGTCACTCTACAAAGGGAAGTGTAGCTCCTCTTCTCACAGTCCTTGTGGAATTTCTGGCTTGGAAGGAACTGTGGAGAGTCCTGATCCTTTCCTGATCCAGATACTTGAGCAAAATTTAGCAAGAGGGCCTCTGCTCTGTGCATTGCTCTCAGAATGCCTCCCATGTACCACAGAACACCTCTGATGAATCCCCAAGCAAGTATTTTGTCTAGACCCACTAGAAATTTGGGCCATTGAAATTCCTTTGGGTTCTCAGCCAGGGAACTACCCCCCCCCCCAAAAAAAAAAAAAAAAAAGAAAGAAAAGAAATTCCTTTGGGTACCGATGAGAATACAAATTAGTTTAGCTACTCTTTTTAGTAACTTGTAAATATCTAATAAAGTTAAAGAAACTCAGATATTCCATGTCTTGAGTTTGTCTTCAAGAAACTCTCACACATGTACAGAAAAATTTCTACAAGAATGTTCACTGAAGCATTATAATAATGAAAAACTGAAAACAATTTAAATGTCTAGGAATACAAAATTGGGACAAGTTGTAGGAGATTCACATGGTAGAATTCTATAAGGCAGTGAAAATAAATGAACTAGAGCTATACAACGTAGATAAATCTTATAAATATAATGTTAGGGTTCGATTCCCAGCCGGGGAGCTACCCACGTACCAAAAAGCAAAAAAATAAATAAATAAATAAATAAATAAATAAATAAATAAATATAATGTTAAACAAAAAAGTTGAAACAGTTGCTGAAAGATTTATAAATGATACAACACATTAAGTTGTTTTTTTTGTTTGTTTTGTTTTGTTTTTGTTTTTTGTATGTGGGTAGCTCCCTGGCTGGGAATCGAACCGAGGCTGCAGTGTTGATAGCGCCAGCGACGAAGCCTTAAGCCACTACACCACCAGGGAACTCCCAAGTTTTTTTTTATATATAAGGTTTTAAAACATGAAAAATATTACCACAGAAATAATAAAAGCAAAATTCAGATGACAGTTCTTAGGGGAATTAAATTGGGAATAGGTAC